>JAPYZO010000401.1:0-47313 GCA_030522905.1 Torymus flavipes | reverse complement strand
ACACACACACACACACACACACACACACACACACACACACACACACACACACACACACACACACACACACACACACACACACACACACATACATACATATACACATATATATACACAATATTAACACGTCCCTATGTCAGATCCCAATTCCCAATAGGTATATGTCAAAGTATTCTCTTTCTATCTCCGCTCGCGTATAGATAAAATAACGTTATTGGTTGTCGTGACTCTGACTCGCGCCAAAGACGAACAGTTCCAGCGACTCTGATGGTCGGACTACGAGATGTAATTTCAGAAAATTGGAAAAACGAAAGTTGCGACTGTGCGAGCGCAAGAGCAGTACAGCATAATACCAAAGAATATAAGTAGACGCATATAGAAGAATACTTCTTATGGGCTAGAACGGCACCACCGCCGTAACACGTAAAGCCTATACTAAACTATAGATGTTACCCAAGGATTACATTGAGAGGACCTATCTCGCACTATACATGTTACCCAAAAGTTTCGTCCAAAAATTTCTTAAGGAGTACTCTTCTATATGCGTCTATTTTCGTTGATAATACGGACCCCCTTCTAGCCGTAAGAATTTTTTAAGTTTTTCTTATTTTTTGACTAAAGAAATAATCTATCATTAACAAAAAATTAGGCTCTCATTGTATTTTTATTTGCTCCATCCAGAGCTATTTTGCAGTAATGTATGCTTCCAAAAAATTAGTAATAAAAAACTAGGATGTGTAATTATCATTTTTTCACTTTAACAGTAGTATTTCCAAACGATCAAAAAGACTGAAGTTAGATCAGAGCAAATAAAAATACTTTAGCTAAATTTTTGTTAAGGGTGGATTATTTCTTTATTAAAAAAATAAGAAAAACTGAAAAATTCTTACGGCTGGAAGGGAGTTGGTGTACAGCATTTATACTTAAGGACAGTAGTCAGCTGGCTGCCAGCTCAGCCGGCTGGTGTTATTGTTATTATGCAGTGTGTTTCGTCTCACCTTCACAGTTTGCGCACTACATATAACGTTGCTTGATAGGTCGAGATCCTTTCAAATAATCGTTTACTCAACGGACGGATCTAGTAATTTGTATTGTTAAAAAAAAAGAATGAAGATTTAAAGTAGTTCAAACTCCAAGATTGATGTTAAATTTAAATTTTTTTCAAGTTTTCTTCCGAATATTATAATATGAGGGATAATGTAATTGTAAAGAAGCGTATACTTCGAGTAAAGAAAAATATTTTGAAGCAAATTTCATTATTGTTTCATCAAGATATCGCCATCTATAAAGAAAAAATTTAACAAAACACAGGAATCTTTTTTTATTTTTAATCTCTTTATATTACGTTGATGAGAATTTATAGGTTTTTGATGAATAATTGGATGCCTCGTATACTGGGTTCGTTTGAGCAATCAGGTGTAACTTTGCAGGTATTAATATAATTTTTTAATTTTCATATTGGTACTACCTTCCACTGAAATTACAAATGGAATAAGATGAGCCCTTCAAAATTAAAATCAGATGAAAAATAAAAAAGATTCCAGTGTTTTATTAAATTTTTTTTTAGATGGCGATATCTTGAATTACCTACAATAATTAAATTTGGTTTAAACACAATTTTTTCCTTACTTGAAGTACACATCCTTTCAGTTACATTATCACTCGCATATTATAATATTCGTAAAAGTTAAAAAAAAAAGGTCAATTTTGGCGTTCGAACCACCCTAATTAAAATAAAATCAGTATACGAAAACAATACGGAGCTTGGTGACTTTCTTCACTTAAATTAGTTAAAATTTGCATATTTTATATAACTGACTCCGCCCTGTCGCTCGTTCAATTGTGATTCTTATTTATCGTTCATAGTGTGAAAAACACCTTTAAAAAAGGACGAATCGGTGTCCGAGGTACAAGTAGAATGCGTAAAAGGGAAAGTTATATTATAGCAATAATTCATTTAATTTCATTATTATATTATTACTTTATATTATTCTCGAAAATTTTTTTCATTTTATAAGCACAAGGATACGCGTTTTTATGTATATAATACCTATTGATAAGAAAACCTGAAATTTAATAACAGACGTACGCAATACTATACCGGGATATTAAAACAAGACAAAATCGTATTTTCTATATAACTGCCCTTAAGCTCTCAAATACAAAACAAAATTCCACATTGCTGCCGGTAAAAAACTCGTGTACTTTTCCATTAGTATGTGAATTTTGTCTGCCAAAAGAAGCGGGGTTTTTCCAATAAGGAGTTCACGCGCTTATCTACCGATTTTTTCCATTTCAAAGGTAACCGTGTATACGAATACGGGGCGGTAAGGCAGAAGGAAAGAAGGACAGGAGATGTGGAAAATCTTGGAGATCAAAAGGGAAAGAGTGAAGGAGGAGGTTGAAGAAATAAGGTAAGACAAAGCGGAAAAGGTGAAAGTTTCCCATTTATTGTTTTTACCGTAGGGTTTTCAGACCAGGTACGAAATTTTGCACCATAGGGTGCCTCAGCTCCAAGCTGCAATTCGCCTCTCAAGGATCCGCTAAAATCACGCTCGAAACAACCTTGAAACGTTCAGGAGAAATTTGTGGCGCAGCTGCTCGGTCATCAAGGTACAGGTATGATATACGTATAATGTAATTGATGCAGGATTATTTGGATGCTATGTTTTATTTTAGTAATAACCAAGTTTTTTGTTGATAATCTTCAATATAATCTTCAGACATAAAATGCTTAAACTAAATACACATGATTAACTATACAGTCAAGAAGGAAAATATAAACATAGAAAAATACATATAAATTTTTATAAAACATAAAAACACTATTTCTATAATATTAATTTAACGCAAAGCTATAAAAATAAAATGTACCATGACTATAAGGGAACAACATTTGTGGCGGATATGAATAATTTTTCCATTATTTTCTAATTTTTAAAATTTCTCACTTCAAGTTTCCTCGTTCCCATCCCCAATAAGCGCACTTCATCGACGCTATAAGACCTAGTTCTGGGGCTCTTGATTCTCCGCTTTTACGCTGAGCGCTGAATGAATGGATAAGCACGTGGTGCACCACATAGTCTTCCATTTGTCGTACTCCTTGACAGTGTTGTAATGGCAATCGTAGATCTCGAGATCGGGTCCCCATCGTTCGAGACGTTGCGCCGCGCACGCATTGTGGTACTTGATCGCCATGTGCATTGCTGTACGGCCCCACAGGTCCTGAGCGTCGATGTCGCATTCGTCGGCGAGGAGCCACTGAATCGTGTTATCGTACAAATTGCAGGACAACTCCTTGTTTTTCTCTGCAAAGAACGAAGAATGAATATCAGTTAGTTGCAGCTATTGCGTTTCGCGGCTAGGTACAATGATAATATTAAAAAGCGATTCTCGACAGAAGAATTATTGATTTCACCGAAATATTGTGTTTATTGAATTTGAAAATTTATTAAAAGTAGTAAGGACTGCTGATATAATTTATCATAAATTGTAATATAAAAATGAATGTCGTTTGATAGAATTATTCGCCCCTACTAAGAAAGCTCAGCTGGTAATCAGGTAAAAATCAGGTGAAAATCATCCCAAAACGGCACCTGATTATCAGCTGATTTTCATCGGAAAATTTATTATTATTTAAAATTTATTTATCATTAATTATTATTATTTCTTATTATAAAGTATTATCGTCGTTCATTTACTTGAATCTATGATTAACTAATGTGTTCGAAACAATTTAGATGCTACAACAAAGAAGTTTTGAATTATTTGTCACAATTTAGGAATGTAAAATTAAATATAAAAAATTGAAACTAACAATAATTAATAATAAATGAAAATTATCAATATGATTTTTTGGTGAAAGCAGTTGACAATCAACTGATAAGCATGTGACTGTCAGGCGATTATCAGGTGATTATCAGGTGATTATCAGCTGATTTTGACCTGAAAATCCTGTTGATATTTTCATTTATTATTATTATTAATTATGGTTATCATTTATTACTATTAAATTTAAATTTATCTTATTTTACATTCCTAAATTATGACCAATAATTCAAAACATCTTTGCCACCGCGTGCATTATTTTAAAAACATGAGTTAATCACATTGATTGAAGTATAAATGAACAATAATAATAATTTATGATAGTAAATATCAACCTGATTTTCAAGTGAAAATCAGCTGACATTTTGACACGATTTTCATCTGATTATCAGCTGATAATAAGCTGGGATTTTATTAGTAGGACGGACTAGACATGGAAATGGCACTTACTGAGTTCGATGCTCGAGTTCATATCATAGCACCACTCGCGGGCCACCATCCAGTGCAGAGCAGTCCTCTTCTTCTTATCCTTCCTCTGGGCGTCCGCACCGAAGACCAACAGCACGTGGACGGTACCCGCCATCAGGTTTCTGGCGGCCAGGTGCAGCGGCGTCACATTATCCCAGTCCTCCCAGACATCAGCCTGAGCACCGCGGATCAACAAGAGTATGGCGAGTTCATCGTAGCCCATGTATGTCGCCACGTGCAACGGCGTAGCTCCCGAGAGAGTGCGTGCCATGACATTAGCGCCTCTGGCGAGCAGCATCTCTGCCATAACTGTAGCGAGGTGCTCGTCCGGAAGAGCACACGCGAGGTGTAGAGCCGAGAATCCTCTAGCGGTCTGACTGTTTACCTCGAGGTGCGGCTGCTCGAGTATCGCCTGCGCGGTTTTCACGTTGCCGTACTCTACGGCAAGATGGAGGGACGTGTACCCACCGAAGGCACTTTCATGAGCACGTGGCAGGTCTTCAGCTGGATCCGTTTCGTACCAGTGGTTCCGTGTGCGCACCGGCCAGACCTTTAAGATATCTTGCTCGCATCTAGGATGTTTATACCGTGTTTGCACCTGAAGACCCATCTGCGTCGGATACATACGGGTGTTTACGTCGCCACCAATGTGCATGTACTTATGAACCAATGATGGATCATTCAACAGAGCTGCCGCGTGGAGATGCGTGAAGCTATGCCGGTCGCTGGGATTCTTGATGCTTTGGCGCAGGATCAACTCGAGCATGGGCTTGTTCTTCGCCACGAAGGCCAAGTGGGCAGGGACGTAGCCGTCCTTATTCGTCAGCCTAACGTCGGCACCGTAGGCTATCAACATCTCCACGTTCTCCAGAGAATTAGCACTGACTGCCACGTGCAGAGCCGTGACACCTTTGTTTGGGTCCTTCGTATTCAAGAGGTTGACCAGGTTGGAGGAATTTCTCACGAAGTGTTTGTCAATGAATGCTGTGAGATCCTGGGAGTCAGGGCGAGCGGCCGCTTCGTGCAATCGTATTATCGTTTCCGATGCTACTATCGCAGTCGGGATGGAATGGACCTGAAGCTGTACGCGATCTATTGCAGCGTACATATTGATGTCCCATGTGATGGTTTCTCGACGCCGTTGTAAAACCATGATGGTTTGGCAGGTTGCTGGAATCTGTAAATATTCTTGACATTATAAAACTGGGTTGTAGAAATTTACAAGCCTTGAAAAATTTGTAAGTTATTTGGGAAGATTGATGAGGGAACGCCGGGTACGATAGGTGTTGATCCGTGCCGAGTTGTAATAGATGTGACACGATTTGCTTCGAATTTGAAATCACAATGAGAATTATAGTTAGCTAGATTTATGATCGGTACCTTACACGCCCTTGAAAATATAATTACCAAAAATGTCGATTTCATTGAATTCTATTCCGAGAGCTTATGAGGCTTTACAGTTTCACAAAAGTTAAGGGTACACTATAATCCTAGTAACAATACCAACCAACTGGTATAACAAACCGCTTATACAAAAAGTCAACTTCTTATTACAAGTGTATAATTTTAAGCTATTATTCAACAATTACTAATTCTTTACGTAAAAGCGATCATCTATATTACAAGTGACGGCCGCTTTTTATTATTTTTTCATTATAAAATTAAATTCAAAGACGAAACAAGCACTATATCTATAACTTTATCTTTTGACTTTTAAATTTACCAGCCTTTGCTTCTTTTTAATTTTTAGTTATTTTGAATGATCCACTAAACTTGAAGGCACTTCTGATGGTATATACTCTCTTACCAGGCGATTGTCGGTGAATTTGCACTTACCACCGGTCGCGGATTTCTCTTCCTTTTTCGTGAAAGAAGTGAGAGTATCATACAGAATGTTTGATAGTTTATTCACCTTTAAACTAATCATATCACTGTTCGTTTTTTTTACAAAAAGCTAATCACGAAAAACTTTTTTCCCGAAAAAATCGACATTTTACACCTCGATGCCCCCAAAAAAGCCTAAAAAATTAACACAAAACGCCGCGCGCACGTACCCGCGTCTCCGATCGCAACATTTTCCCAACATTGCGTATAACTTTCATCAAAGAAATTCACTGTTGTATGTATTTTTCTACTCACTTCTGAATTCTGATTCCGCAAAAATGTGATTACTGCTGAAAGCCTCGCACTTTGCTGACCTGTTCGACGTGTCGGACGCTACTGCGGGTCCGCGACGTGCACCCTCGAGCTACGAAACATTGAAGGTTTTCCACCCCTGTTTTGTTTCTATTTGCTGGACTGACCTGGCTAATATATAGCCGAGAAGCTTCGCACTTTGCTGGCTCGTTCGGCGTGTAGGACGCAACTGCCGGTAATGGGACTGTTGCGGACCCGCCAACGCACCGCCGCGTTCTCCCTCCACGCGTACGCCATGTGATGGGCGGAACCTTAAAGGTTTTCGCCCTTTTTTTTCTCGCTGCAAAAATTTGCTGGAGTGGCTTTAATCGCGAAGACTCGAAATACTTGGCGCCGATGCATTGATGAAAATAATTTAGGTTTTGAAGTTAATAAACAAAATCACCGCAAAAACGCATAATGAAATACTTTATTTGTCTATTTTGCAAAATCATCAGAACGAAAGTAAAGGTTGATAAAAACTTAATTGTTTGGGCTAGTACAAGCAATGAAAGAAAAAATATAATTCTCAGATATATACCTGATATCTATACCTAATGTGACAAATGAAACGCTCAGTATGATAATTCATTGCTAATTGATTTACTTAAAAATTAACAAGATAAGTATTAATTTGGATAAAGGAATATTATTTCTTTGAAAGGAAGTGACTATCTAATAGAAGCTAAATTTCTGAATAGAGTATGTTTAAGCGATATATACTGATAAATGCAAGTTGATTTTGACAAACTAAATAAATTACAGAGAAGGACTAAATTATACTACTACTACTTTTACTACTAGCTAAACGAGGGACATTGTGAAAGGAAACACGCACTTCTTAATACTCTTCTAACTGCGCGTATTTTTCAGGCCAGGTAGACGATTTGGCACTGCTGCTTTGCGGGGTGTCTATAATAGTCCCGTTTTGAAGTGATTTTCCGAAGTGTCATAAATATGCCGTGCTCCCGGGATTTCGTACTTAGTTTGGGGGAAACCTCTTCTGCAGATGTTCGGTGGAAGACGTGTAAATTATATTACACTCCCAAAAACTCGATCTTTCTGAGATATTTTAAATTGAAAAAGCATTTTTTTATCAAGTACGGCTCTGAAAAAAAAGATTGACAAAAATTTTTCATAGATTATTGCGAGAGGTTTTAAAAAGAGAAAAATTTTCAATTTTTCAATTTTTTTTTTAGAGTTAGAAAGAGAAGATATGAAAAATCGAGTGTGTATAATACACATTTTGAAAGGATTCATAAGTAAAGCTTGAAAATGAGCTTAATTAAAAGGTTTCTATAACTCTGTAGGTTTTACTTTTGAATAAGTTATTATTCAGAGACACACGCAAAGTACCAAAAGATGCATATCCCACTGATTCTCTTTTTTCATATTTGCTGGTAGACATTTCGTATAAATATGTTTTTCTGCCCTCCGGCCGGAAAGCGCCAACTTCCCGGCCGCTGCGCGAAACGAAGTTTTCACTTTCCGGCTCACATGTTTGTCCACCTCGGCTTCGCCTCGGCCGACAATTACATGTGATCTGAGACATTTCTTATTTTACTGGCCTAGGGTCGTAATATACTATTTCCACTTGAACGTGAAATAAGCCTCCCCTGTTTTTTCCACCGAAATGAGCGGGATTCCCAGATCAGCGTAGACGTTATTATACTCCACTTATGGGTCTGTCTGCAGATTATCTCCGCTTCAAAGGTAAGCGTATATTAACCGATGCGAGGTATATTAGAGAAGCGAAGATCGTGGAAAATTTTGAAGACCAAAAGAGCAAGAGTGACATGGAGGGGAGAAAGGAAAAGAGATGGCGAAGAAGATATACGAGAAAGCGAAAACGCAGAAGAGCAAGGCGAGATACACGGGGAGAGCTTGCCGCGGTTACCGATAATTTTGTCGCAGGTATAAGGAAATTTGGTACCATGGGGTGTCATATAAGCTCTCGAATTCGCCGCTTAAGAGCTCGAAAATCACACTTGAAACGTTCAGGGAAAATTTGTATAGCGGAGGTAATTAGGTAGTACTTGATTGATGAGTGTTCGCTATCCTAAGAGATTACTGTAGCTGTTAGTATACACACTGATGTAGAAATCCAGAAAAAATTAGATACAAAAAAAAGGATGTACCGTACTAATATTTGCCATAATATATGAAATTAACAAGAAATCAATTCAGAAAGTAAAGGGAAAGATGTGAAAAGTACTTATAAGAGTGAAATTGGCCGCAATAAGTTAGTAAGAAAATTTTTAACAGTCACGTTGCCCCTTGTGCAGACTGATTTGTTTATTCTTTAGATTTCAGTTGGCATTCTTGACGATATTACGTGAAAAATTATTGTAGAAAAATTCTGTAATAACAGTCTTCTCCAGTCGAGTTTCTTAGGGCGAAAATATTTCTTATAAATGCGCTTCGCAATATAGTAGTTTATGCAACAAAGGCGTGAAGGAATATATCTTTTTTGCAAACTCGCGATTTTTCGAGACACTCTGGAGATGAAAAATGGAGAAAAAATGGATTATGGTTGAGCGTATAAAAGCGGTCAATATAGCCTTCAACGGCAAATTCTGGAAAAATTTTAATGTACTTCGAAGATAAAATGCAAAAATTTCTTGTAAATAATGGTTTTTACGAAAACTCGATGTTTTTGAGACAGTTTAACAAAAAAGTTTGACAAAAAAGCAGTATACTTCCCGCGTAAAAAAAAAATTTGGGGGCAATATATGGGCACATATGTGGCTCTGATGGCGCCTCAGCCGAATATGAGCCATAGTTTTCTTAGTTGTGCCTGTCCTGCACGCGCAGTTTATACTTTTATTATATAAGGTCAGCTTCCATCTAGATTTACAGTGGGGAAAATAATAGAAAATGCAATTTAGGTGCCAACGATGCATTTTGAAAAAGTAATGTTTACAAATTCGGTTGAAATTAAAAAATTATGTAAAAGTTGAATTATTAAAAATAATAATAATCTAGATATTTGTATCCGCGTCGATCTTTGAATCATTTTTATATTTATAAGTATAATAATGCAATACTTTTCCTTTGTACTTTTGTAATTCTTTTTCCTCGTTTTCGTATAAGATAAATACTTACAAAGTGACAGTCAATAGAAGAGACATGATTTTTTGTCACTATCAAAATAAAGCATATTTGAGATTAGATGGCTCATATTTAAAAAAAAAATATATGATGATTATGAGATAGAATCACGAATACTGAGCTTCTTTTTTAGATAGCGAAAATCGACTATCAAAGCCCGGTTAAAGTCCACTTCCTACATACTTATGCCTATTATAATTAACTATATTTTTTAGTAGACCAGCTGGACAATTAAAAAATTTTATTATTACTCAGCTTCATGTTTTTGCAAAATGTCACGAGTCTTGGCAAAAGAAAAGAGTACAAGAATGCATTATTATTATATCTGCCCCCACACTCGGCCAAAATATTCTTGAAATTACTCAACACAATATATATACGAGCAATATTCTATTGTAAGAGATTTCCAGTCGAAATCCGTTATAAACAACGAAAAATAATGGCGCTAGGTTTATCATAATTTTTAACACAGTTTCTAAAAATATCATTGGGACAAAAATTTCAAATTGTGTCCGACTTATACTTAAAAATTTGGTTCTAAAGCCATTCTTAATTACACTTTTTAAAACATTTTTTCATATATCGTTAAAAAACTATTTGATTAGCTCACTCCTCATGGGAAAAAAATCGCAGGAAATTTCCGCAGATGTTTCTGCAATAAATCCTGCAGAAATGCCTGTAAGAAATTTCGACAAAGTTTTCGCCCACATGGTGACCCCACATAGTATGGAGTGATACCATATGAAATTTTTCTGCAAGAATTTTTGCAGAATTTTCCTATGGGCCAACACTTCGTAGAAAATTCTTACAAATCTTTTCATATCAACTTATTTTTCATTTTTACATACAATGATTGTATTAGAAACATGCACCCAAACTTTGAAATCATTTTATTTCTTAAATGTATAAGCTAGTATTTGAAATAGATAATAACATGGGTATTTCATGCAAACGAAAAAATAAATATTCAGAGATACTTTTATAAATAACATGATTTTTTATAAAATGTAATTTATTTATATAATAAATAGTTCAATACATTTCTGTTGGATCTGATCATGTGCAAGATTGAACTAATGTAAGAATTTCAACTTATACAAGAGCTTATTTATTAGTTACGAAACGGTTTCGAATTATAAAACAATTCAATTATTAATACATTGCATTAGTTACATTAGGCGAGCCGACAACGTCGATGAGATCACTTTTTACTTCTGGTTCCACTTTTGGTTGCAAGCTAGGAGGTATAACTAAAGTCTGTAAAATATAAACATGATTAATAATTTATTTTTTTAGATATCATGTAGATTAGCTACTTTACATTTAATGTATATTAAGAAAAATAAATCGACATATTGCAGTGCTAATTGAATGAAATATCTAAATGGAAATATATAGAAGTAGTTCGAAACAAAAGTGTAGATTTGTTTGTATACCAAAAACTAGCTAGAGTAAGTGTGCCTGAACCTATTTATGTACAAATAAGTTCAGACATACAAATTTGGATAGAAACTACTCTAGTTACTAAAGTTTTGAATAATATTAAATTTAACTTTTACCTTTCCAGGTGCAAGTGCTTCATATTGATGCCTCAGTGACTGTAATTCGTAATCACAGGTAATAAGAGCTTGTTTCAGCTCATAGTGAAGAACAATATCACTGCGAAGATCATTAAACTGTTGGCATATTTTTTCTGTTGGTGGAGGATTCAAATCTAAAACAATTTACCGAGATATTAATAACTTTGTCAAATAAAGAGTTGTAAAATATTAAATTAATTAGTTTACCCAGTTTCATATCAGTTAGGGTTTGTTCAATACCCTTCATTTTCTTTTGTCCTAAACTACTTGGTAATTTTATTCTTTGTGAACGAAGTGATACACCACTGTTTTTGAAATCCGGAAATTTGATACCAGTTGGCTCCGAAACCTGCAGTTTTACAACCTAAAATGTATTAACAAATTCATCCAATATTGTAATTTAGATATTTTGAGTAAAACTTTAGTATTTAATGGTATAAATTAAAAAAATCAAAATGTAATGTCACTATTATAATTATGAAGAATGAGTATTATGTAGAACAAGATAATTTATGGTGAGATTCAATAATACCAGGTTTTGACTTACACTAGATGAATCTGTTTTACTTAGTTTGTGCCTAGCTGAATTACTACTCTTCTTTGATGATTTCCTGTCATTTTTTCTTGGATCTGCTTGATGGTCTGCAGCTGTAATTAATTTTTGTAGATCTTGTGTCTTACGATCTCTTTCCTTTTTACGTTGTTCTATTTTTCTTAATTCTGACATTAGTACTTGTTCTTCTTCGATCTGTTCTGTTGTACGTTCAAATAATTTTTTTAACTGATCCTTCCTTCTCTTTTCATGTTCATAATCAAAAACATAAACTTTTTCATGCTGATTTTTAGCTTTATTCAATGCTGCACAAACTTGATAATACCTGTGAATAGCAAAAATAAGTAGGTATAATTCTATACAACAACGAATAATTATAATTTAAAAATATATTTCATTATTAAATCACCTATTCTTTAAATCTTCCACTGTCCTCACAGAATATTTTTTGTGATCCCACCTGTCATGAATGACAATAAACCTTAAATCAAATCGTCTACACAGATCAAACAAATGATCAGTTTCAGCTCTTGTCCACCCACTGGTCACTAAGTGCTGCATGTATTCTGTACTTGAATATGTTGGAATTGGTATTTTCTTATTGAATTTTGCAAATGGATATTCATTTCCAGCATCTGCTACTCGTCTCCAGTGATGAAAAACTGCTTCATCCGTACGAGCTGGATTTGTGAATGGAGTCCATTTCCAGGGTCTTACTTTTTTCATACCCAATTTGGCTTTCATCTGTTTGTAACCTTTGCCAGTATCTGTGGGAAATAGAGGTGGAACATCGTTGTTGTCTTTGCATAATAAGGCAAAGACCTCTCTGTGCATTCCCTCGGGACGTTTAGGTACTTTGTAGTCATATTTCCTTTTTACTCTTTTGTCTCCACCAATGATTGACTCCTTGGTCAGCTCAGCAGTTGGTGTCTCTATATCTAGAATATCCCTTACGTCTGTCATTTTTGTAATTTATACTAATTACCTAAAAAAATACAGTGATCAATTATTAATTTTTTCAATTTTTTTCAAACAAGAATTTAAAAAAGGATAAATAAATGATTTTAACGTTACATTCACTACTCACGTTTAAAAATATAATGGAAGTGTATACACTTCCAAATATAATACAAATATTCACTTTACAACAATACCGACGAAGATAAACATTGCGGACTCAATCGAACATAACCTATTTTTCTTGTGACTTCTTCCGTCAAGTGTGTCAAGTGTCGTCCACAATAAGTATTTTATTTTCAACGATAAACATACATTGAGTATGTACCACAATGTAATGCTCAGCCATGCCGCCATGCGCCATGTTCGTTTTCATCTCACTGATTTGAGATTTCCTGCAGGGTGGAGTGATTTCACATTTATAAAAATATAAAAAATTATGCATGTCAGATTATCAGAATGCAAATAAAATTTGTATGGGGAAAAAGATATATAAAAAATGAGATGAATTACACGAATTAAATTAATTTTATAAGTATGTCTGACATAAGGGTCTCTATATTTATGTTAAGTATATTTAGGTATATGTGTTCTATACCATTCAAGTTAATGTCATATAATTTTTTTGTAAAAAATTAAGAAATTATGATTTTAATATTTAAATACTCTTGCGATGAAAAATTGATATTTTATAATTTATAAACAATAATAATTATTGTTATTCTAGATAGAAGTTTAAGAACTAGGAACATGGGACCAGTATTATAATTCTTGGTTGAGAATTGGAAACGCTGCGACGTCTGCGGGCAGTTATGGTGGCCTGGGTCTATACTATTATTATTATTGTCAATGGCAATCTTCAACTCCCTATAGGTGTTTATAACCTGACCATTTTGATAGTTCAATTATAGTCTTTCTCTATAAAAAATACGTTAGTGGTGTATTTTATGTAAAACATATATGCATATAGGATATTATACCGTTGATATTACAACTTTTTCTCTGTTTGCAGAACGACGAGGAAATAACTATAATAGTGTTCAATAATGATTGACCCTAAATACGCTGATTTACCTGGAATTGTAAGTAATATTGATAATTTAAGAAATAAAATTTCCAACTATTTACTTGTTTTCATAATTAATATCTTTATATGAGTATAAACAAAAATATCGATGTTATAATTGAAAATCAGTGTCTGACTGAATTCACCCTAGGGTGACTAACCAGCATATAAATAAATTGTACTTTATTTGATTAATAACAAGCTTTTTCAATTTATAATTTATTTCACTGCAAAGAAGAATATAAAATCAACCTAACACAACTTTTTACCAGGTTTATCTATTAACTGTTAGAAAATAATTTATCTACTGGTTTAGTCACCCTATATCTACTTGTACATCTTGTCAGTTTTTATAGATTTGCCTTATTTTACTTAGATGCTTTTTTATTTATATTTCCAATAAAATAAATATAAAGCTTTTAGTTGAATACCCAAAAAAACTCTCCATTAGACATTTTTTCCAGTAATATTTCCCAGAAATTAAAATATTCAATCTTTGTTGTCACTTGTTTTGAAATAAAAAAGTTGGTTCTACAAACAGTGTACTTTTTCTAAATTTAAATTTTATCCAAATGTTTTATTTTTCAGGCTTATGATCAACCAGATTGTTATGAAACAGATGATGTTTCAGACGATAATAGAACACAAGAGTATATGCCAGTATGTACATTTATAATTTTGTTAAAGCAATATTATTATAAATGAATTTAATATAAGTAAAATATCTTAAAGTAGGCTCAATATACTTAGCTTATTTACTTTATCAAAAGTCATGTGAACTAAGCCAAATAACTAATATAAACAGATATTATATGAAATTCTTGTTCCATGTTTACAGGAAGATGGAGACTCCGTTGAAAAGATTTATGTAAATCCTTCAGATGCATACAACAAGTTTAAGGATAAGTATATCAGTTCTCGAGACATTGATTTTTCAGACACCATTTCCACAAAGTCAAAACATGGTTATAATATATGGTAAGCTTACATAGATAATGATTACACTTTTATACTGATTGTTAAAGTTACCAATCCATTGTGATTCATATAGATCATTTATTTACCAAAAATTTATCATAGAAATCATCTTAGTAGTATCACTATATTTGTATCTTGCTCTTCTATTCTATCAGTATTGCACACTTGCAATAATCAACATCTTTTCATACTGGTACTTATATATACTTATAAATTTCAATTTCTGAGTATAGATAAAAGGTGTGACTTATTTGCTTTATCGAAAGATAAGTGGATAAATAAAAAATGCTATGCTACCAATCCTACCCTGCTCCTAAGTATAATTATAACTTCATCTTCATTCATAAAAACTTTAGCAGTGTTTTATTATTTTCGTTCTACTTTTTTGTTTTCTGAATGGCTGATAAAGTGCGCAATTTTTATGCAGAAGTGAAACATAATCCTCACCTTCCTGATTTTTGTTGCTATATGATAGATATGAATTATTTTTATAAAATAAGCTTTTCTTTGTGTTAACAGTGCTGGTGAGTGGGAACTTTCTTACAGGGATAAAAATGAAACTCCTCTGGAGCGATACAACAGAATAAAATATGAGATGAAAGAACTGCAAGATGAGATACAGACGTTAAAGGTATTAAATTAGTACAATAATTTACTCTAACTATAAAACTCTAAATTCCTTATTTCAGTTGCATTTGTGAGACCCTAATTTTTCGATATTATATTTTTATTATTCAAATGGAATTTCAAATTCCATTTTGCTCTGCATCAATATTAACACCTAAAAAAAGTCATGACACACATATGAGTCATGCAGCACTAAAACTGTTAATGATTGTTCAATTGAATTCAAGTATGATTATCGTAAAAATTAATTGCAAATTTTATCATTTCTTAATAGGTGAACCTCAAAGAGAACGAAGATCCTAAGTCTCTTATGGACATCCTTTTCCAAATTGAGAATACTGGAAAAGAGTTGAATGCAATGAACATTGAGAAATTATTGGGAGGGAACGCAGTTTCATCTTTGTCAAATTATCACGAGATTCGAATTAAGTGAGTACCTATTTCATCTTGTTTAGGTGTCACTAGATACTGACGTATACTTAGCATTAAGTTTGTACTTAATCCTCATCTAATTTTTTGCCATTATCCTAATTTTTCTAACGATTAACGTCCGTTCTTACAGAGAGCTTCAGTCGCAGATCGAGATATTCAAGCAGAAGAACGCCACCGAGAGCAGCGTACCGAAGAAGGAGGTAAGCGCTGCCTCGCAGGACTTGCCTAAGTCCGGAACCCTGAAGTATCAGATGATTTATCATCCAGACAAGGCGAAGGTGCAAGACATCGCGCGCATGAGCAACCTCGAGAAGAGGCTTGGTCATCTAGAAAGTCTGATAGGTATATCTGATGACAGTACTGCTAAGTGCTCTCAGGTGCGTTGACTGTTTGTGTTCCTAGCAGGCATGAGGTGTAAGATTGTTATTTACAGGTGCTGAGGTCACAAGGCATTATGAAGTCCATTGAGAAGCTGATGGCGAATGCCTGTCTGCTGAACAGCGCCCAGCTCGACGTGCTGGAGAATAAGGTAACGTCATTGCTTCACAAGATGGATACTGTGTCGCAGAAGAAAGCGTCGTCTGTGCAGGATACGAAACACGAGAAAACGGCAAGTCTATCAGCTATTTTATAACGCATTTGCAAAATTTAATTTATCTGACTTTTTTATTATTTTTAGATTTCGGAGTTGTACGAATTGGTGAAGCAAACGGAAAATTGCTCGCAGGTCTTGCCTCAGACTATCGATCGAATGTTGGCTCTGAGTAGTTTGCACAAAAAAGGTATAGCGTCAATTTCCGGGATTTTATTGCGAAACTAATTTTAAGTTTAAAAAGTGTTTAATAATATATTCAATTCTGCAGCTGCGGATTTTGCGACTCAATTGAAGGATTTGGAAGATTTAGAGGCAGACACTCGCAAATCATTGCTGAATAATCAGACGCTACTGCAGGAAATACAAAAGAACTTTAGCGGCAATTTAGAGATAATCGCTAAAGACATAGCAGCTTTAAACGATCGCATATCGAAATTGAAGAAATAATTTTTATAAGCAAATTTTTTTTTTTTTTCTATATAACTAAGCACAACTTATTTATTTACGCATGTTTATATGAGGTGTAGGAATAATGAACAAATACTAACTTAAAAAATTGATAAAAATTCTATTAAAAAATTATATATTACAGGTACTTGGTAATGCCTCCTTTAGAATATTTTTGAGTTTTACAAATTCTTTCTTAAATTCAATGCCGCATCCTTTTGATAGGCGGAAATCGACCAATGTTTTATTATCCATATCAATAATATTTATTTTGAATACTAACGGCATTTTTCTTTTATCAACTGTTGTTATTGTTATCTGAAAAAAAAATTATTGCATTATTTGCATGATATTTTGAAAAGTGATATAATTAATAAAAGTTTATTTATAACTATATTATTGTTATTTTCTTATTTGATTTGTATCGAAACGAAATTTCGCAATAAAAGAAGTTACAAGTTGCTACATAAAGTGAACTTTATAAACGATTTGGATCTTACGCGACATTTCGTAATCAAACTTATTTAGAAATCTTTTAAAAACATTCAAATTTCAGCTAGAAATTGTGTTTTTATAGTGTTAATATATTATACTTACAGTTCCAAAATCGTTTAAACGATAATGATAATTCCTCTTATCTAAGCAATCGGTAATATGCTTTACAGTATCCGAGCAATTCGATGAAACGGAAAATCTCGTCATACGACGCACAAGATTTTGGAATGTGCTCTGAAAAAAAAAAAAAAATACATATTTAAGTACAAGCTAACAAAGCAATATTCTAAAGATTCGCTATTAGCAGTACCTGACTTGCTTGAGTGGCTTGAGTGTGTATTTGGCTAGAAAGTAACAGATCTTCAACAGATGCAGGCTGGGAGAAGGACAAACCTGTTCTTTCGTTCAGCTGTAGATTTGTCAAAGAGTTGATTCCAACTGCCGGTAATTCTGGTTGCGAGAAACAAATCGCGTGCTCTCTGGCCTTATGGGGTTTGTTAAAGCGTTTCTTTCCGTCATTTTCATCTGCGAATAAATAAAAAATGAGCATGAAAAGTTTAGAAGAGAAAAAAATAAACACCCTAGAAAATATACATATACCTGTTTCATATCCAATATTGTACCAGAAATATTTCTTTATCTCAGATAGCTTATACCTTGCATTCGGTGTGGGCACTAGAATTTTTTGTACGTATGCTAAAGACTGCCTATCCAACTTTTTCCATGGCGTTAAATCCTCGTACTCATTAGTTTTCCATGCAAGGTACTCTGGACAATCTTCAGCTGCTTGGTCCCATGGAAGTTCTATATACAGCACGAAACAATGAAAATCATGCTATTAATTAAAAGAATCAAACTTAGGCTTTGTTTTATAAGAAACAAGAATCATTTTTATATTTTATTAGCTATATATACGGTAGGAAAACTTTAAGGTTTCCGGTCTTGATAAATTTCACGCAAAACAACTCGCGTATCCACATCAATCTATCTCTGTTATAAAAAAATAATTTCTTACCTCCGGCCAGTAACGCGATCAGTATGATACCGCAGGACCAGATATCGGCAGGTTCAGCGTGATACGAGCCGACGAGTACCTCGGGTGCGACGTATGGCAGTGTACCGCACTTCTTGTCGAGGGCGCGCTCTTTACCACGCAGCCGGAACACCGTCGCTAGGCCAAAATCCGAGACCTTTAGGTTATCGCTACTGTCGAGTAGCAGGTTTTCAGGTTTCAGGTCGCGATGTGCCACGCCTCGGCTGTGCAGGTACTCAACCGCGCTTATCAGCTGTCGGAAGTATTTACGAGCGTCGGTAGTCGACATTCCGACGTCCGGTTCTGATAGATGGGAGAGAGATATGTTAGATTAATGTTGTTTGAGTTGGTTACACAAAGGTGATTGTTTTGATGGGAAAATTTTAGTACGGGATAGGTACCTCACGTTGTGATACTCGAGGTGAAAGTACAATTTCCTGATACTGAAAAATTATTTCAGTCAGTAGGTTTTTAGGTATGCTAGGTACAGAAAATGTGTGTGGTCCGATATGGTTTATGGTATCTAAATAAAAACATGCATATTTCATAAAATATTATTCTTCTAGTTGCTGAATTTGATTTCATTCACGAGATTTGATATGCATATTGCGCTAGGTATAAATAGGTTCAGTGGCATAAACGTTGCTCATTAAAACATACCTACTGAAAAAAATAGGTTTACCTATTCTGTCGAATAGTTCCCCACCAGACGCGTACTCCAAAAATATGTATTCCATATTTGTCTCACTCCGCTGACCGAAGTACTGAATGATGAAGGGATTAGAGAGCATTCGGTGTATGGTTGTCTCCTTGCGGACGGTATTCCGCGCGTCCGGATGTTTGCTAAGATCGATCATTTTCATAGCCACGGACTCTCCAGTCGTTTTATTTATAACTAGCCGGACTCTGTATAATCAGATTATTTTATTTATTTGAGAATATTAAAAAAATGTATGAAATTGAAACGTTTTGATGACGAAATAAATCCAAACGAATTTGAATTGAAAAAAATTAATATATCGATATTCTAGAGAAAAAAATACATAGATGAATAAAAAAAATTATCAGTACATAACATTAAAGTCAATTAAAATTAAAAAAAATGGCTTATACATAAAAAAAATCAAGGTTAAGAAGTTAGATAAAATAGTTTTTTGGATAAAGATCATTAAACTATTTGAATAATCTTAAAATTTTCTTCCTGTTTTGTAAATTTTTAATTTTTTGAATAAGTAATTTAGACTTGTTTTATAACAATATTGTTATATTTCTATTGAAGTATAAGTAATATACTTTGAATTTACTTTATTGGTTTTTACTGAATTTTTAAGCTTGGAATAAGTTTTTGAAAGAACGTAATACATTTCAAAGGTGTGTATTCATTAAACAATCATTGAATCTGGATAACATTGTAAATATTAATTAAGGAATTTGCACCAAGAACACTTCTATTTTAATTAGAAATTTATTAAAAATTAAAAAAAAATTGAAAATGAAATAATTAAGAGTTATTGTTTCTAATTTTGAGATTAAGAAACATTATATCTAGAATATCCAAACATTATACCTAGAATAAAGATATGAAATCCTTTTTAAACCAAACATACGAGTGAATCTTATTAGTATTATATATATATGTTAAATTTTTAAGTGTGGTTATTATTTTAAATAAATTGAATTATTTGCAACTCAACAAAAATGAATCATTTAATTAAAGATTAATGTGCTAATAAAATATAAAAAGAAGTTTATAGTTTTAAATACATTGTATGTATAAAGATGAGCGAAATAAACGAAACAAGTACTTTTGATTGAAGAAATTAAAGATGATATATTATGCCCTCTTTCACAGCATTATTTCTTATGGAATTATAGCCTGGGGAGGCGCGTATCCTAACAGTAAAAGCTTGCTCAATAGACTACACATAAGATTACTTAAAATAATTAACAAGTATAAATTTACACTTGACAAAAATCCCATGAGCTTAGATCACTGTCTTACCATTACGAAGAATTACAGTCAGCCTTTATTAACTCCAATAGTACAACTAGAAAAAAAAGTATTCAAATTCCAAGAAGACACCTGACCATTTTAAAATAATGGATACTTAAATGGATTTAAAAATCATTGAATTTTGATAGTTTATAGCAAATTATTTAAAGATACTGAACAAGTTAATTTATTTAAACAATAGACTTTTTATTTTTCAGCTAGCCTAAGTAATTTTTTGTCATATTTTTAGCACTAATAAATATTACTCATTGAAAATTTCACATCATGTAGTAGTAAAATCATGAATGCTTAGCTTACTCTCCATATGCTCCTTCTCCTAATATTTGACCAAGAATCCATCCGTCTACAAACTCTGTCATTTTATTAATGATTTAGTATCAATATTTTCACATTTAAAGAATATAAAAAAAATGTACACTGGCATATAAAACTTTAATACAAAACATAATAGTTAACAATATCTATTGACATAATGTAATAATAGTAATTGGTAAATCATCATTAAAAAAATAAAGAAACAAAAAAAATTGAAATAACTTGTTGAACTAGCTTAACATCTATATGACTATTCTTCACGACATTTTTAAATAGCCGGTGGTCCGGTGTATTTTTAAGGTTAGAGCATAATAGTAGAAAACATTGTAGAATGTAAAACACGTGATTGACGTGACCTCCTACAGGGCCTACAGCTAATTTTGCAAACTAATGTTATAAGAGAAAGGAACAGAATGAGTTGAGTGTTTCGAATAGGAACTAGGAATTCAAATTTAACCAGATAGATCAATAGATGATGTATATAAGGTTAAGGGTGTAGTATGCAAATGGAGATTGGAGGGTAGCGCAGAGTAGCGTGCCGTGGCATGGCGTTGAACGCTTTTGAAAAATGGGTTTGCCATTTATAGAGTATTGTACTCATGGAACAATACTTTTTGCCAAATTTATTTGCAAAGTCCCGGTCCTATGGACATGAGTACATTACTACTCTATAGATGGCAAACTCGTTTTTCACAAGCGTTTGGAATGTCACGCCACGCCACGCCATTGTGGCTACACCCTAATATAGAACAAAACCTAGTCAAATTGTACAATTAAATATTAAAATAAATAATAATTAAAGTGGGGAATTAAACAATATACAATTAATTTTGTATACAAAACATTAAAAAAAAAAAAAAAAAAAAAAAAACAATAGTTGACGTGTAAAAATATAAAAAGAATTTTAAGTTTGACAACTTTGTCTTCTTTTGTATTTCCCTAAAGTTATTGTTCATAAAAACTACGCCAATTATTAATATGATTTAGTAAGTAAGAAAATTTAACAGTTTTCTTATTATGTATTGAAAAAAGAAGTTGTTTATGCACTTGAAGTGGGTGGGAGGAAGGAACTGGGAATGAGGTAAAAAATATGGTAAAATATGTTTATTTACTTTAAAAATGAGTTTACCTATCTTAATTGCTATCTTTTCGGTTCTTGTCAGGTAATCACATGAGCTAAATTAATCGACTCCCGCGCGCCCGTGTCGAATTGTACTATTATGTAATATATACCTGAGGCTCTTTTTTATTTTTTATTATTCGCTTATTAGTGGAAAATTAAATAGTTTTAAATTGTGAACTTTACATGTTACGCATTATTTTACTTTCTTTAAAATTTATGTTTAAAACTGGTCAAAATTTATTGTGAAGATTATATTTTATTAGTGTGCAGATGACGATACCTAGGTATTTCAAATAACTGGTATTCAAATTTAACAGTTTTTTTTAATCTTTAATTTAAAGGTCTTCTATGATTTCAAATATTTCTAAAAGGTCCCGGGTTCGTTTCCCGCTCCCGTGAAAAAGATGGCACCGCTGAAACACGAATTTTTCATGTGCATACTTTCATCGTGGTCTCGGTGGTTCAGAACCCACTTGAAACTGTAGGTCCAGTAGTCGGGGAGGTAGCGTCCTCCAACTATCTATAGGTTTCGCTAACAAACAGAAACACGGCTAAAACAAAAACACGGCCACTAAAAAAACTACTACTAGATACTACTCAAATATTTCGGTATAAATCATTTGTCGTGATATCCAGGTACACGGGCATGCTAAGAATTCTCTTAATAATTAATAGTTTATAGCAGTTTTGATATTTTGAAGATTATTCGAAAATCATCGCCTCTCAACATAATTAACAATAATTTCGATCGTTTCAAATCCATGTTTTTGTTTAGTTTTCAACAAAAACTTAATTCATTAGACCGTTAAAAAAATTTTGTTTAAATTGTATATTATTTCAGGATGAATTTTCATTTCGTAAATGCAAAGCTATATATACTTACTTATTATTGGTTCAAGTCCAAATAATATTTACTCTTCAAAAAATTATTTTAAAATAGTCTTCTTACATAGTTCGCCTTACCTGGGCATTGCATATATATCGAAGAGTATGTTTCAATGACCTTTGAATGACCTTAAATTATATTTTTATATCACATTAAGTTTTCGCATTAAAAATATTGTTCTAATAATAATTACAGTGGGATAACAAAATCATAAATAAAGCTAATCGCGCCAGGGAAAGTACTTATGGTTACACAAATTTTTTCTACATAAATGAAACTACAAAAAATAATGTGCAAAAGCTTTGATTTTATTTTCATAACTCTTAAAATAAAAAAATTGGTTGATTTTTGCATTAGCTAGTTTTGCAAAAAATTTTGTATTTATAACATTTTTTGGATAAATTATGATAATAACTTGAAACACAAACATGACATTTAATAACTTTTGTACATCTTAATTATAATATTTAAAATATATACTTAAAATTATTTAATGAGACTTTCTCAATGTTTTAATTTTCTGAAATTGCATTTTCATAATAGACTAAATAGCAGTCTTTTTGACAATTTCTACCTACAATAACCTTCATCAACTCTCCATAAAGGATTTACGTTTTATTTTTATTATTGAGTTAAGTATACTCATAATGCATGCCATTGTTGATTTTATTTGTATACTCCCTGTACAGAGGATTTTAAGTACGATTGCTTTCAAATGCTGACAAAAAATAAATAAATGAATAAAAATAAATAAATAATCAATTACAACTGCAAATATTAGGTAAATCGAAATTGCTAATAACACTTTATTTCAATCATTATTTGAATAAAAATGTTTTTGTAACATTCTCGATACAATATCGTATTGGAACATGCATTAAAAAAAATACATTTTCATGATTTATTAAGGCTATATTATCCTTAAAAAGAAGATTGCTAAAGTTTACTCACGGTCTCTTTAAAATACTCATTGAATGAATATTTTTTTGCGTTTTGTCGATAAACATTGAAGCATGTACTCACTTTTGTTTATTTTTTTTTCCCTAAGCGATTTTTCTTTTTTTTTTAGTTTGAGAATTCAACGTGTGTGTGTGTTTTAAGAAAATACATATAAAAACACGGACATCCATGAGCATAGGGACATGTAGCGCGCGTGCGGTCTGTCTCGCGAAAGACCCTCTCCGAGTTACCTCTCTGTCTTTCGTTATCTGTCTTTCTCTCTCTTTTTCTCTCATTTGGTTCCGACATTTCTTAAAAAATTACGAAAATCAGATAGAATAGATTCCTGTACAGAAGATATTTAGGAAGATGACGTCGAATACGGAGTCGTGCCTCGGCCTGCCGGTGTATACATATTACAATATATCCCATTCGCGTCGCGCGAGGCTTCGGCACAACGATGTCCCCATACTAAACTCGAGCGCGTCGCGAGCAGCCGCGCCGCATAACTTCATTGTGTATTACAAGACCCATGAAGTATATTAAGCGCGCGCGTACACACACACACACACGCATACACCACACACACGCGCACATACGCAGGTCCGCGAGAATACGTGTCGCGCTGTTGCTGCTGTTGTTGCTGTTGTTGTTGTTGTCGTCGAAACATTGTCGGCAAAATTAACTATTAAAATTATAAAAACTTGAAAGTAACAAGGTGCAACTTTCGCCAACTTGCATAATCAAAAACGTAAAATGAACAATTTTTTTGTCACGATTTTTCTTTTCTTTGGTTTTAAAATTTTAAGAAAACTTAAACAAAAATTTTTGGTAGTATCACGCTATATTGTTGCCACTTTTGGTTTTTATAAACTTGTCATCCACAGTGTTTTGGCATTCGTTAGTAGTTGCGTCGCTATTACTTATATCGTTACTATTGAGCGTCGATGTCGAGGAGGTGTTTTGCTTGATGCTCTCGTGCTTGTTCTCGTTATCCTGAACTGCGGTCTGTATTTCCAGCATGGTGTGCTCAGCTTCGAGATCTGAGTTTATCTAGAAAAGGCAAGGCAGGTGTGAACTATCGGAGTTCAAGTTCCAAATATTAGAAAAGAGTAGAAAAAATATTAAAAATATATGATAAAATCTGATCAATCATTATACATATAAGGCATGCTATTTTAATATATTTCCCATTTTTACTATGCAGAGATGTATCGTGGAAAATGACATAGGATAAAACCTGTAGAGGACAAAAGTCCTAACCCTATACTAAAAAAGCCCATGTTAGACCCATGTGGGAAATACATGGGATCCATGTGATTCCCATTTGGGACTCTGTGGGACCTTGTGGGACCCATGTGGAATCCATGTGAGAAACTGATACGGGATCTCATTGGGACCCACGTGGTCGTCACATGTCTCCCATATTGGTCCCACGTGGGTACCACATGAATATCATAATAAAGATGTTAAATAAATTATTTTTTTTAATTATAATTTTTTAATAAATTTCAGTAGTAAACGTATTAATGAATGAGTTTATTCTAATTTTGTGAAATACTTTAAACTTTCATAAAAATATTTTATTCGATCTTTATTGAACAAATTATAAATAAATAAAAAGATTGTTTAACAATTATATTTAAAGTTAGGTAAGAGTAGTTTTTTTGCATCAAAACCTTTATAATACCAAAGCAATTTTCGACTCTTTTACGTAAGTTTTTGGAATTATAAACCTTTGAATGTCCATTCTGTGAAATTTAAAATTTGACACCTTATATAAAACCTTATATAGTATTTCGTGTCCTATATAACTCCTATACAAAAAAGAGATGGACTTGAGATTGTCACCTCTAATGATTGTGATTGGTTTATTTGAAATGGATCTGTAAAATTTGATTGGCCCCCGATACGACGCGCAAAGCGCACATTGACAGTCCTAGTGAATATAAAATAAAGAAGCCCAAATATCTAATTTCGGCGTCACAAAATTCGCAAGTTGACTTTAATTTTATAGTGAATCACAGAAACATCGCCCACCTCCCCATTTAAACAAATATGTACCTGTCGCGTGATTGACTGCGAAGCAACGAATATTCGATCGCTCGTGTCGCTGCCACAGCTAGAACTCTCGCTCATTTCCAGCGAATGCTTCCTCGACGTTCGTGGACTCGCGGTCGATCCTTTGCAGGGATTAGCACCGAGGTGCAGCATGGTGCTCTTGCCACACACCTGGGACTGAATGTGCTCGCAGATTCTTCTGAACCGTCGTATGTTTCCTGATTAAACAAGGTTGAATATTAGATAATTATGTACGTGTAGTCTTTTTATTCTACAGTTCGAGATTAAAGTGTGATGGATGTTTTAATGCACGCGGATAGATGGTATGGTAGTGATTTAATGATTTAGAATTTGTAAAAATTTCATATGGAAAATTAATCAATTTTGAAGAATGAAAATTCAATGAAAAATGAACGTGATATTACGTGAAAAATGATAAAGTTGTACCATTCACAAATATATTTTTTCTTTATTTGTTTTATATATTCATTGACAGTAATGTAGCATTCGATAATAGCCAAACCAGAATGTTGACAATGTTGAAACATCGGTAACATATTCGTTTGACGATAGCACTATCGTTATCGCTTTTCATAAAGTACGTTAAAGTAATTGTTAGAAAAACAGAAAAAGGGTGTTAAGCGATAGGATAAGTCTTACCATTTAGAAGGGTAAAAGTTATTGCAAAAAGAGGTTCGGATGATTGTTTTGATATTTCACTCAGATCTACTTGGAACCGAACTTGTCTCTGGAACATTACTGGCCCGGTACTGTTTCTTTTATATTCAACTCTAAATGACATAGGTGAACTCACACTGTGAGACAGCTCAGTAATCTGAAAATAAATTATATATTAAATCTTAGTCTACAACAACTTTATTATACAAGGAAGCTTTTGGATTTTACAATAATATCGAGAACTACATACCGATAAAAACGCATGAATTAAGTCAGCTTTAAGCGTTGCTAAAGGTTTCCCTTTTACTAATACTGTAAATGTTTCGTCTTTCTCCGTCGTCATGAGATTCCCGAACCACGACTTTTTCGTGAATTCAGGGGAGGATTCCGGAGTTAACTGAACCTGGGTATCATAAAACATATTAAATAAATTGAGGGATATTAATTCAATTGATGGATGGAAACATTAAATCTCACATCATCAGTTGTTACCAGTTTACGACGATGAAAGCGAGGACTGCCTAGGAATGAATTTTTAATAGTATTTAATCTAGACCTCCAGTGGTGCACCCCAGAACTAGTAGCAGTATGTGGAGATCCAGGAGGCGTTTCTGTCACGTTTAGCACTGAATTTAAACAAATGTTAATTTATTAGTTAATTTCATACAATTTCTACTTAATGTTATCTAAACAAACGATGAAGTTTGGTCAAGTTCAGCAAGATATGACCACAAAAATTTGAAGTTTAAATATCCAATACGGAGACGTTTACGTTGATTGTTAAGTTGACATTCTTAAGATTGACAAAGTTTGGCCAAATTCGGCAATATATGATCACGAAAATTTGATGTTTTAATATCCAATACGAAGATTCTTAAGTTAAATTATACAAATAATTTTAGCCAATATTGAAAGTACAGATAATATTCAGTGAAATAAGAAAATATTAGAAAAAGCAGCTATATAAGTATTGATAAAAGTAATTTTAGCTTATTTAAAAGCAGTTGATGTACTTCACTACTTGCTTCATCTCTTAATTACTAGTATAAATCAATGTAACTACGACACAATAGTCAACCTTTCGTCTAGGAACAAATACATTTCCCCTAAAACCACTAAATCATCATCATTCTCACCTGGCTGCACGTCGCTGATCTCGATGCCGATATTCGTGAGTGGCGACGGTGCCGTCAGCGACGACTGGTTCGTGCAGTCGTTGCCGGTTGGCGTACCCGCGGATAGCCGCCTAGGGCTGCTTATCTGGCCCGCCTGCACCGACGAAACGACCTTGTGTGGGGCACTCGTCGTGTTGCTGGCGTTGTACAGGGGCGACGAGTTGGCCGACGACGTGACCGGGTGCGATGTCACGTGGATGTTCGAGCTCGGCGACGAGCGCTTGGAATGCTGCCGTAAGCTGTGCGAAAAGCGGGAACTTTTTTTGAAATTACGCGTAGTAACAGTTGTTCGGTAAGATAGAGGTGATGTTTAAATTCATCTTCACGAGTATGGTGTAATAATTCGATTCATAAATGAGAAATTTTGTTGTTCGTTATTTATTTGATTCTATCGTTTGGATAAATTGAATTATTTTTTTCTGGGGTTAACCCACCTGCAGCCTTTCTTCAGGCCCAGCAAGTGCATAATAAATTGAATTATTTAAATATGCTTGTGAATTTGTTGAACTCAGAAATTGTGGTTCTACTTATACGGAAATCACTTGATCTGTCATTTATTTCGATTTAAGACAATACTAAATTCTTTACGGCTATATTTTTATTTTAATGGAGCCAACACTCCAAGATCATCATTAAACTAAAGTCTTCAAATTTTTATATAAATCGATTCTCATAAACTTCGTGAAGAAGAACTCCAACAATAATTTCATTGATATCAGCTATGGCAGAAATTGTGCTGAATCAATAGAATAACATTCTCACCTGGATTGTCTCCTTGGTGTTAATGGCGATCCTTGACTAATTTGTCCTAAATTCAAATTGCTATTACCATTAATTCGACAAGTATCGATGCGCTTCTTCGGCGGATCCTCTTGTTGACTATTTGTGCCACGCAAGCAGTACCGCACTATTTCTAGTTCATCTTCACAAGCTGGTCTCTTTCGTTTTCTTTCGAGGAGCAGGAAGTATATAACCTTTTCTGTATTATGGCTGTAAAAGGAATTCGAATTCAATATTTGTCACGTGCGGAAATAGTAAGTAAATTTAATAATAGCATCCAGCAGTGTTACTTGTTCAGGATCAATTAATTATTTATGAATTATTCAGATTATATTTTTCAAGGGTACAGGGTGTGGCGAGAAAACTATAGCACCCCAAAAGAATTCGAAAACATCGAAACCACCAGCACATCATTGGCTGACGATGTTTTCAAGTTTGTCCTTGACCTCGACCTTCGCGACTACTGAGCTCGCACGCCTAACAATTCTTTGTTCTTGCGAATGAAATTTCAGGCACGTTAATCTCGCGCCACACCTTGTGCACACAACCACAGAGAGGACGAATTTACATAAATCAAGCTCACTTACTTTGGACTGAGTAATTCCTTAATGAGTTTATCCCGCTCTTTGAAACAACCCAGACTCGCTATGGCTTGTAAGACATCAGGGTCAATAGCATCTTCGGACGGAATAACGTGAGTTTGTACTACATCCATCATCGACATTTCCAATTCCAGCTCCCCTTTACCCGCTGCTGTTACCCATACATGCCGGTTTATTTCAGCTAACTGGAATGCAAAGCACACGTTACGATTGAGCATGGTAATTACGAAAGATGATAGAGTAGGTCATATATCATTGGAAAGATTGATGGTAAATATTGTAGATGAAAAAAATGTATTTGTAAATGAAAGTTGAAGGTCGAAGCTAGAATAGATTTTCCAGAGTAGTTATTTCCATTAAGCAATCAATACCACCAAGCACCTAATTTGCAGTTAACTAAGGGCCGTCACGAAAGAAATTATTAGTTTGTATTGTGATGGTTGAATTTTTTATGATTGCTTTTTATAAATACATTAATTTATTGCTATTTAAGTGTGTTTTCAAAAAATATTCATTGTAAGTCATCAAATAGGATGCCAGAGGCGTGTGTATGAACTGATTTTCTAAAATTGTTCGCGATCGGTACATCGATTTAGTTGAATTTCTGAAAATATATCTTGAAATTTTATATAAAATACTTTTAAAAACAATTAAACAAACTTAAACGTTGCCCGAAAGCTAATTTTATTGCGGTAGGAAATTTCTCTGTCATTATCAATTTGTTAAATCCAAAAATGGAATTCGCGTTTTAATAAAAATCAATTTCTGTATACTTTAACACGGTACTGTTATACAGTATAAGCCTATAATAACCGTTATCACATTACAATAAACAAAACAAAAACCGACGACGTAAAACGAAGTAAAATAACACTTGTAAATAAACTTACCGTTAGTCTTTTGTCTGGAATAACCTCTATCATACCTCTTAAGAGATTTTGGCAATCTGGAGGAACAAAATGTGGTATGTGAAATACTCCGCGCTTAACCTTCTCAAGTAACTGCCTTAAATTATCGTCGTCGAAAGGTAAAGCCCCAACAAGAAGTGCATACAGAATGACTCCGCATGACCATACGTCCGCTTTTCTGCCATCGTACTTCTCACCCTGTAAGTGCATTACAAACTATATAATACTCATAAAAAACAAAGTATACCTATGCAAAAGAGTTGAGTTTAGTTATGTATTCGGAAAAAGTCGCTTCTAACCTCTTTGTATGAAACAATTTCTTCTACTTATTATCACCTTGCTTATAAATACACTAAGAAATTCGCAAAAGTTTAAATAATTCAAAACCTAAATAAATTAGGAAATATTTCTATACCTATACAGAGATTTGTAAAACTGAATCAACTGAATGTAAAAATACATTTTTGTCCTTTATTTAATCATTGATCGATTAAAAATGATTTAAGCAGCAATACATTTGAGTAAAAATGTAGTAATGACATTCCTTTTTCAAAGATCGCTCCAAACGCAAATTTATGTTTACAAAAGCAAAGGCGAAAATATTCAAATTTCCAGAATAAATTTTTTTTACGATCAAGGTGCATAAACATAAATTGTCGTAAGTATAAGGTGAAGGCATCATAATGCAAAGTACGCACCCTTATTACTTCAGGACAGGCATAATGTGGCGAGCCACAACTCGTTTCCAACATGGACCCCGCCGGCTGTAGGGAAGCCATTCCGAAATCGGCAATTTTAATATTATTCTTTTCGTCGAGTAATAAGTTTTCGGGTTTTAGGTCGCGGTGGCTGAAAAATTGCGAAAAGTGGGGGTTAATTTTGTAAATTTTCATTGTCGAGTTATGCTGAAGCGATATGAGTGGATTGAAAATGTTTCTTACCATATGCTGTGACTATGGCAAAAATCTAGCGCAGAAATAATTTGTCGAAAAAATCGCCGTGCTTCTTTGGGTGTTAGTCTTCCTTTCTTCACTAAATAATCAAATAATTCACCTCCTGAAACATGTTCTAGGACCAGGTACCTAAAGAAAGAATAACATAGGTAATAGCGTTGAAAGAAAATCACGGATATGATATTTATTACGCCTTGAATTCCGATAACGTTGAGCTATTGAGATTTGATACGAAGATAAGATTTTCAATGGACTCTTTACATTTATATATAATTTACCAAAGAAAACAAATTTAATTAAAGTCTACAAAAACTAAAAGGCACGTTTATAGAAAACGATATTTTATGAATCAATTTGTTTTGCTCACGATGAAAAAAAAAATTTATTCAGTGAACAATAATTGTTAGATATTAAATCGTAAATGTTGACATCAAATCTCAATAGTATCGTCACAAAAGATATTAAAGGTAACATTGAATATTGGTTAAATATTTAACTTACAAATATTTTTTATTTTCATATACATCCGATAGGCCTAGAACATGAGGATGGTCTATAAGCTTCATGATAGCGATTTCTCTTTCTACTTTTATTAATACAGATTCTGATAATTTTTCACGATTAATAATTTTAATGGCAACTTTTTTGCCCGAAACACAATGGACGCCCAATTTCACTAAACCTAAAAAAATGTTACGATTTGTTATTATAATCATTGTAAAAAAGAAAATTTAATATACGTATTTCAATTTGTTTCTATTCTATTCCAATTTTGGAATACTGATTTTTCATAGAAGGAAAGTATAGCATTTTTACGTGAAATACTATATCAACGATTTTTAACAGGGGTTTATATAGCTTTTGTGTTAGCTATACGCATAACAATAAATCAAAAGAATATTTCAAATTTTACGGCAGTCTTTTATAATATATTCTTTATGAATGGATGTAATATATCATTTTCGAAGATTTTATTATATAGCCAACATGAGCCATTGAAAAAGCACGTTCGAACTTGAAAAAAAAATCATATTTTTAATTAAATTTTTTTCTTTCGTCATTATTAATTGATTTGCTATCTCTTGATTAATTTTAAATCTTATAAAAAAATTTTTTATTCTTTTTCCAAAGAGTTTTTTTTATAATACATTAAGAAAATAACAGTTTGTGGGAAAAAATGATTCGAGACGCGTATAATGTCTGCAATCAAGAACTAGGGCAGTGCACTTGAGTGGTAGTTTGCTGTTTATAAATTGAAGAGAAAAACAAAGTCACGAGTCAATATTCTTTGTTGGTAACGTAACTTCTACCCTTATTGACAATATCAATCGGAATTTCCATTAGAAATGTCTCGTGGATTTCAAATCAATTTTAGCTGGATTTGACTAACATTTATTTGACATTAATTTCCAGAGAAAGCATTATTTATACATCGCAAAGTAACAGTAGTAAAGAAAACGGCACTAGGAAACTCACCAGTTTGACCTTTGCCTAAGGTCTTTTCTAACCTATAAGGTCCAACATACTGATAACTATCTTGATTGGTGGACCCTATAGGATTCTGTTTGTTCTGCTGCATCGTTGTTGCTTCCGATTTAGCTTTGTCTCAACGATTCAATAATAAATATCTAAAGCGACGACTTCATTTAATTAATATATGTATATTACACAATTCTTCTAACTCACAACTTGACTCTTGCTTTTGCCTTGGGTACGCATATTGACCTCGCAATAGCCGTGCAAATCGCCGTTTTTACCGATACGTGATTTGTATCCAAGTCGACTATTATCTGCGACATCTTTCGTACTCGGTCGACGCAATGGTTGGAGCTTTAGTGAAATGCCCTTTTACAAAGGTTCTGCCTGTTGATGCAGTGACGAAGGGAAGCTCATCGAGGCATCCTGAAACATATAATTGGACAAAAATAAAGTTAATATCACACATTCTATTATTTTGTTAAGTGTAGAAGTTTAGTTATTATTTGTGATTATTGATTGGTCTAACGTCTAACGTCTAACGAAAATCCTTATTTTTAAGAAAATATTTTATAAGTCAATTACCTATATTAAGAGATTTCAAAACAGCAATGTATAACATAACCTCAAATAATATAAAGGGCGCTAGGAATTCTAGGTAGCGTGCTCAAGCTACACCGTTATTAAAGCTGAGAGGAAATTATTACTTTACAATGTCTTCGAATGCGCAAAGTAATCGAATTGCTTGAGATGATTATAAAGATCATCTAACAGGAAGAATCATGCCTATAGTTGAGAACCTCTGAAATGGGCGAGGCCATATGATAATCTTTTCTAGGTACGAGCGCTTAATAAGAAAACATTTTTGATACAAGTTTCTAACGTTCGAAACTTTGCAAGATGGTATTTTCCACCATGGCAAGAGAATTCTTAGATCTCGAAATGATATCTCATATATAAGTTTATCACTGAAAATTATTACTGTATTATATAATATTACGTTATATAATAATAATATATTACATAATATTATATTTATCAGTGATAAACCTATAAGATTAAGGAAACATGGATCCAATTACAGATTTCCAAATTAGCTTTTTCGTTGTTTAAATATTGTTTTAAGTTCAAAGTTTATAAATTACTGTGTAAAAAGAGTTAAAGAAAAATGAATCATTAAAATATTTAGTGGCAGTTGAAAAATGGCGAACTATAACGAAAAAATACGTGAATGTCGGTACGTAATTTCGTATAGGTATGTTTCGACAGCGCCTTAATTGAGACAGCAAATTAATTGAATAAGTAGTTACGCAATGATAAAGCAACCGCTTCATCGAGGGGTTTACTTTTCATCAGAAACGGCTGAAAGAGTTATTAATAACGACTTATTACATAAAAGTTTCAAACGTCCTATGATTATTCAGTCAACGGCATTTAGTAAAATGAGAATTTTTCAAATACAATGTCGTAATTTGTACTGCAAAAAAAGTAAAATGAATTCGCCAGGATATGCGTAACAGTATGGATACCTATAGCGTAAAGGTATATATAAAACTTTTTTTATTTAAGCTTATTTAATCCAATTTCATTTAGCTATTCCACTGGTTTATTTATCCTTGCGGACGAAGAACACAAGTTATATATTTCCTGAAATATTTATTTTTATTCGATGGTTAAATTACGTAAACGTGTATTTATATGCATTTTTCATAAGTAATAAATTTTGATAAAAAGCAGTGGAGACGAAATAAATTTATTTTATGATTATATGTGCAAGCGCATATATAGCATCTCGACCGTGCTTCGTAAGCCATTTTAAATACGTTAATCAAATTTTGCGGAAATGTTCGTTCTTAGTATAAACTTAATTATCAATCCAATATAAAGTTAAATTCTCTCTATAGCGGAGGCAAAAAAATTGCTCAACTCTTTTTTTACTTTACGCAGTAGCTCGCGATATTTTTTATCGATTCATTCATTTCATTGCTACGAGATGAATTCATGGAAGATAAACTTTCATATATAAAAGTATATATAATTGCGTTTAGCGTTTTTTATCCGTTTTAAATATAAACATTGAATGGTTGCTACACTTCTTATTCATTTAAAATGTAAAAAGCGATCGATAATGAATTATATCAACGAAATTTCATCTGAATTTTCATAATAATAAAAGTATATATTTGATACATTGTTTTAATGTTAGTTGTACATTCTACAATAAAGGGATATCGTAGAAACTTTTTGTGCTAGTTACACCTGGAATATGGAATCAATTATTTTTGGTAAAAATAATGAAGAATATATACTGTAGATATAACAATTCCAATAGAATTTAAAGCAAGAACAATATCTAAAACTTTCATTAATGTTTCTGAGATAATTTAATTAATTAAGTATAAACTTTCGCGAATATATTACATTATTTTAGTGGGAAAATAACTATCTAATTAAAAACGTATCAGAAGAAATTAAGTATCATTTTATACTAATTTTAAAAAAACTTTCCTTTGCAATGAATCAACTTAAATTTAGCCAATAATTTAATGTAGTATCAAATAAAACTTCGTTACGTTTTTTTTATTACGAAAGCGCAGTTATTTATAGCATTTATGAAAGAAAACCAAAACGAAAATAGCTTGGAAGCTTTGAAAAATCGAGCCAGGGAAAGAATGTATGTCGTTCCCTTCTGAAAACTAGATATCAAAAAACATCCCTCAAAGTTGTAACAGAATCCGTGACCCGTAAGACGCCTAGTTTCCTAGTTGCTCCATTATGCTTTTTGCTTCGATTTCAAAATACCAAATCCTGGATCATTCCTACAAATTCTCATTGCTAAAATTCTTTAGAAATCTAGATATATTTAACTAATCACGTTTTACGCAATTAAAGTTAATTTATCTCGCGAGGGTTAGCGTAGGAATCTGTTTTATCGTCGTTTACTTGTTGTTAATTAAGTTTTCATCGCGATAAACAAACACAAAGACATTGCGTCCTCTGCATTATCCATTCGAACAGAAAAAGTTTCGGAAAAGTGCTTGTACAAGCAAAGAAAAAATAACTGGTTGGTGGAGTTTCACTGGCATATAGAAGCACGTACTCTTATAAAAATTCTGATTGAAAAATATGTCTTTCGGTGTTTACAGCCACGATATTTCCAAATATATATCCTATACGCTGTATTACCCGCGTTAAATTCAATTTCAGACTCGCTATAGCCCTGCAATTTAAACTTGAGAAACATCAAGTGTCACGTCTAGTTTACAAGTATAAATATCCACATTTCTTTACCAAAATCCACAACTTGAGCACACGGCCTAAGTAAGACGCTCTCAATCCACCCGCACAACCCATCGGCCGCAATCTTAATTCATCTTTCATTGGACCAGATTTCTCCCACACTCTTGAACAACTGTGGACACCCTACCAAAAAAAAATCGCGTGAATATTCAAACGATTTTAACTTATATTTCCACCCCCTTCCGATCGATGATCCTTTATAACAACCCCCATATACACACTTGATCAATCCCGCCACTTATTTACCCCGGCAATATACCTCTGCACTGTTATACGCGTGCTCTCGTTATCCCGTTACCCTTTATATAGCGACGAAAAAAAAGAAGAAGAAGAAATTTCTATCCTCACCATCGCAGCTAGTTTTCGCCTATAACTTATCCCCGAATGTATGTCACGACACACATAACCTCGCGCCGAGCCCCCTATGTCCACTTTATACACCCACACCCCCTCCGCTCATGTATGTGTCCCCCTTTCATTGTTTTAAACAAACGAATCCTCCCACCCCACGTCCACCACAACATCGAATTCATCCGTATATATGATGCACGTCGTCGCACGCGTGATTCAGCCTATATCGACCTTCCATCCCCCAGCTCTCAAAACCACCCCCTATACATGTACATCTATATATATATATATATATGTACAGCTATATATATATATATAAAACTTACAATCCTTCCTCGTATTGTATTAGGCTCCAGGTCCGCGAGAGGAAAAAAAATAAAACTTTCGTTAAAACACACCTCTACACACAGTCACACACACACACACACACACACACACACTATATTCCACAGACACTGCGGAGAGATATCCGTCGAGATTTCGCGGGCCGCCGCGTCGGAAGGAGGCTATACTACTCTTTCTTTCTCTCCGCTCTCTCGGTGTGGCGGCGGCGGTGCGGCGGGCGGCCAATAATAATCAATATTGATTTCCGTGAAAGCCCCGTCGTCTCTCTCTCCGCTCTCTTTCTCACTGTCCCTATATTACGTGCACAGGGGGTTTATTATTTTTCTTCTTCTTTCGCGGAACGACACTCCGTGTACAGGTAGTATACGCGAAGATGAGCGCGCTCGGGCTATTATTGATGATTCCTGAATTCACCCTCTACTTGTGTGTGTGTAGGTACGCGCGCGCACTGTATATACACACCCTGTCACACACTCCGCCCCCTAGGTGTGCAATAACCTCACAATATAAAACGCAGCGCACCTTATTCACCGACAACCAGCATCTCTTCATTCTTCTTCTTCCTTTTCCTCGTGCGTGGGTCGTGTCCCACCCGGATCCAGGGGTATATACGTGGTTATCGCGCGCGTATATAATATACTCGACGACGACGACGACGACGGCTCGGAAATACACTCCCCCCGCGCGCGCCCGCTCGCCCGAGCTGTCACAGCGAGCCCCTCTCGTACATAATACCCGAAGGACGGGGGTAGTGCGCGCGCACGCGGCCCTGGCGGAGGGGTAGGTATAGTATTAGCAGTAGTAGTAGCAGCAGCGTCGTGTGCGCCGGCGCGAGAGAGGGTGTGGGCCGAACGACGACTATACGACGACGACTACGACGACTTTGAACTTAACCCCCTTCGCGCGGGATACGTGCTGCTGCTGCGGCAGGATATAATGATGATGTTGATGATGTGAGGGTGTCTGTGTGTGGGTGAGAGAGAGAGAGAGAGAGAGAGAGAGAGGTCGATGGGCTGGAATTTGCGGAGGAGAGTGCGATGTTTTTTCTGCGGGGTGGTGGTTGTTGGAGGATGCTGTTGGGGTGGAATGTCCTTGGCGAGAGGTTGGGGGGGGGGGGGGGGCGTGAAAACTGAGGGTAAACGGGGTAGTTAAGCAATATCTTCCGTAAGGGTGGTGTGTTTGGGAAGTTGTTATTAATTGACGGAGGTTCGTTACTTTCTTTTTTTTTTAATTGCGCAGAGAATGTGGGAGGTGGATTGAAAGGTGATTAACGATTCGACATTATTATTAAAAAGATTCTTAGTGACAAACATTAACTTTAGACAGGAGCCTTCTAATAGGCATTCTAATGTTAATATAGAGCATGATGAAAAATTACTATTTTTTTTAAAGAGAGACTAATGTATAGGATTTATTGCTGATGGAAGTAGAAAACAAATTGTTATATACGCTGTTTGTACTTTTAGCGAAGAAAACTGAAGATTTGATATATATGTTTTAGTAGTTTTTATAAAAAATGATTGATTATAATATTTTCAATATTTCAGATAGTAAGTACGAATTTTCTAGAATCACGAGTCTATGGTATAAATCTTTATCCTTGTACAGCAAAAAGTAATAATTTTTCTAAGCGATGTTGCTCTGTGTGTAACTACAGTAATGAGTGATGCATTTTAATCCTCCCGCTTCTAATGCTACGGCAGAATAGTTAATTATAATTACATGCTTACGTGACGATTGGAGCTATGCGCATGGCTAAAAAGAAATTTCCTAAATATTCTATTTTTAAGTCAGTTTTAACGATGTGAACGTTTAGCAATTGGAAAAATATATTGCAGAGTTTTATAATTAAAAAGTTACTCAAAGTATGATCGAATCCTCGAAATATGATTTTTTTTTGTTACACCTGTCAGCAATTTTTGTGCTGAAGAAGTTTACATTCAGCAGAATCGAATATGTCTCAGGAAGTTCTAAAACGTTTTCCAAGTATCTAAAAACCGTTGCAAATGTAACTGAAATGTAATTTATTGATTTGTAACCTCAGATACAGAAATTAATCTTTTTTGGGTTTGAATATAACTTTTCATTCTGTTCGAGATTACGGGAGGACGAAGAAAAGGAAACTAAATGACATATAAACATAGATAAAAACGATATTTCGAAATGACATTTTACCGATAAAGTTGTAAAACCCCTATAAGTAATTGCTAAGAAAGAAAAGATAGTATTTTGAAGACTGATGTATTTGTCATCGTTCATAATAGAATATCAATGTTTTGACATAAAGTTTATAAATAAAGATTACCTTAAATTTATAATTCTTAAGATGACATCTCTTATTGGATGTTTGAAATGTAGACATTGAAGCTGATTTAGATGCTATCATCCGACGTCAACATATGACTGACCGTGACTTAATTCTATAGCGATAATGAATAAATTTCAATTACATACTAACAGTCTACAGTACTATTTCAATACTACTACTGTACCCGGTGTTCTTGATCTTCTTTATCAGATATAGCCACAGATTCGATTCGTGATCGCACAATGCAACCAATTTTGTTACTACGATTTACTTCAGTTTTAAATACTTCATCACATTATTATACTGCGATTCTCATATTATCGATCTTGAATAATCTGTAAACGATTGGAAATACTAAATATGATTTAAAAATTTTCAGTATGTAGTGTAATTCAATACGCTTTCATAGGTAACAGAATTTTACATTTTTTTACAGACGATCCGTTGTACACGTATATCACTGGGGCCACTGCAGATCTTTGAAAGCCTTTCGTGCAGTATAAAATCAAACAAGGGTTTATTTTCCAAAAATACATTGGTTTCAAGCTTTTTTCATGAAATAAATTATTACTCATTATGCGCGTGGCCTTTGAGATTTTATCGTATAGTTCAGTCGATTGCTCTTTCACAACTGCATGAAAAACTTCGCACGGATTCTATATGACGGTAATTTCCGGTTGGGGAACAACTGAGCTGTGGGAAATAATGAAAGATGATTATGTGCAATTACGTTTATCTAATGAATGACATATGTAAATTAAAACAATGCTTAACATGTATCCTACACATAAACGAGAGAAAAGAGAAAGGAGGCTTATTAAGTCACATAAGTTACTTTTTACAGAAGTATACATTAGAATTCTTTCAAAAATCACTACCTTTTTATATTCCCTTGCAATGCTTTTTAGTACAATTTTTCGAATAATTATAATAAAAACCATAAAAAGTACATCAATTTTGCTTTGAGGTCAATTCTGGTGACTTAGTTGAAAAATTCATTGAAATTTTATCTTGGTCGATTATTGATTCAAGTTGTGGCAATCTTCTGTATCCTGATGGCGTACGAACACGCATTTCAGAATATATCGACTCGAATCAGGAACGATGATTTTGATAGTACTCAATTGAAGTTATTTGATTTAAAAAGAAGAACACACATAAAATGATATGCAACGTGCACGGGCACAGCAAAGATATTGTTTTTCGTTGACGGATTCGTACAAAGATGTTTCTAGCCAAATTTTTGTAGTGCAATACTCAGTTTTTATATAGTAATAATCGAATGTAGATATTTAACTGCATAATAACTTTGAAATGACAAAATTGAAATTTTCTGGTTCAATTTATCTAATTATAATTCTACATTTCATTTTACTTTCGGAGAAAAGATTACTTTGTTTTTTGCATAAGGGTGGTTCTCTAAGAAATAATAACTGACTATGACTTATTTCTGAAAAATGCTTTTTCAACATTATCTTTTTCACTTATCAAAGTTTTCCCACCAGTTTTGAAGCTAACAAATAAAATAAAAATACATTGCAAATAGCTGATCCTCGAATCATCATGGAATAAAAAATATTTTATTTACGCTAGGGAATTCGGCCACTTTTTCACATCTCGCTGGGGAAACACATATTTACTTTCACCCTCCCGCTGTATAATATATCTATAGAGGTGTGTGCATACTACATGCGCATGCACCGTTCGCTATATAGTTTTTACATCCGATTGGTTTTCGTTTCGTTGATTTCCTGCTCAGCCGAGTCAGATGCATTAAATCTATACCGACGACGACGACGACGTGGCGAGAGGCGAACGAGAGGGAATTTATTTATAGGATTTATATAAATAGGTTTCATTTTGAATATCGTGGTGCAAGCAATTTTTTTAACGCCATTTCGTAGCTCCGTGTAAATTTGCGCTTCTCACGTATGATAATAATTGTCAATATTTTTTATTGTAACACTGGCCAATGATGGTTTGAAAAGTTCTTCAAAATTGTAGTCCGTTGCAAATATGGTCCATGAAGTTTATTATGATAATTAAATAAAATAAAAATTTATTTTAATTTCACGATTAATTTCACAGTTTATTTCAATTATTATATACTTCATTTAGTTCTGCTTTCATCATTAAAAACGTCGACGTAACATATTATTAAAATTAAAAATAAATTTTTAGATAAAAATATGCCCTGCTAAAAATAATCTTCAATAAATATCCCGTCACGTTAATTAAAACGTATACATGACTTAGAATAAAATTATCCGCCCCTACGGTATTAATTCTTTCATCCATTTCGCGCATAATTTTCCGTGCAATCGATATATCAGCAAACGTGTGATGCTGATTGAATTTCCGTTCCGATTAAACTCTCGGTCGACGGGGATTGATATTCGAGATAATCTTCCAATATAAGCGTGTCCTTAAATAATTTAATTCGAGAATGGCATTATAATAATATTGAATGTTTGACGAGAGTGTAACATTTTTCGGAAGGAATCTACTTTACCGATGCATAGTACAATTATCTATGCGACGTACGACATTGCATCAATGAAAGGTTTTTTTTGAAAGAACGTAATCGATATAGACAAACTATACGTAAACATTCAGTTTAAGATAATTATTATACTCAACGTGAAAAAGTATAAAAATATATTCAATTTCATCAAAAATAATGTTATTCTGATAGTTCAACGTTATTAATTAAATATTTGCATAACATTTTTGAGGAATTCTGATGTAAGAATGTATCAAAACGATGAAAGTTTCCGAATGCAGTTTTCACAAACTCCGGAAATTCATCTTAATATTCATTTGGCACGCGTTCAAGGAATCATTAAACAGTGTTGAGCGTACACGAGGATGCATATCCTTAAAAAATGTTGCCAGCAGTACAAAAATAGAACTGTATTTTGATTTTGGACCATGGAAGATGGAACTTACTTATTCTGTACTGCAACATGTTAAATAAGTTAATTGAAAATTACATGAAGAAAAGGTGTATGAGAAGAGTAACTTTTTCGTTTTAATCACCAAGAATAGACTTATTTTGATATACTATGAAATTTTCTGTTTAAAATTATAAATTTTATAACGTCATTAGTTTTAAGGAATATTTGTTGTGGATTTATTACTCGCGTATAATGAAACAGAAGTCTTCCTCCGTATAATATTATTGCTTCTTGGTCTTCAAAAGTTATAATTTAATTTTTATTTCTACATGTCTGATGTCATTCGATATTTCTGTTCTGAAAATTAGAATCTGACAATTAAATTGCTATTTAGTTTAATACAGAATCTTTGTTTTCATTGTTATTTTTTTTTAAGATTAAGAATGACATATTTTAAAGTGATAAAAAAAATTAAGGATACGATTCCCGACGAATGCAGGTATAGTTAAGACCAGATTTTAGTCAGCCTTTGATAATTTTAAACGTTTCCTTTAAAGAAACAAATTTTTATATTTTTTTTCCAATACTTTTTATTACTTTTGAAATAATTATAAATCTCTAAGTAATATCTTTTGTTTAGTGCAATGTATACATTCCTTTTTCATTTGTTAAGTTTTTTACGATATTTTAATTTTCATTCAAGTTAATATATTCAACTATTTTTCTGCTATTTACTTAATAAAACATTAAATCAATAGAACTTATTTTCCCAATGATATTTTGTAACTGAATCACTATCAAATGCGTTCCTTCGTAACATTATGCATGTCATCTCTATGTTTATTTACTCTTCTCCAAAAACTACTGTGCATAACAATTATTTACCTTATTCATTATTTTAACCACCGACTTTTCGAAGGACAACCCTTTCGGTATAAATATACGCACGGTGGTAATTAGATTTCCGAAAAACCACATGCGCACTTGCCGGTGATGACGAATCCGCGCATGCTCCCAGCACAAAACCGAATCCAACGTCCTGCAGGACTGTTGCGCTTTCTTTGTCCAACGAAATTTCCGTTCCTTTTTTTGCAAATGTTCGTATAATAGTCGGTGAAAAGATTTTTAAGTTTTGAAACTAAGAATTTGATGAGCTGAGTGTACTTCTGTTGCTGCAGTCTGTTGATATCTAGTGATAAGTGTAAAATAGATTTTTAATTCAACGGGGTTTCGGTCATATGTAAAAATCGAAGATGCAAATTCTCAATTGCACTATGCATTGCGAGGGTAAGTGGAATATATTTTATACGTCTTTGTGTGGCTTTTTTTCTATTTATAGATAACTATAATTGCTCTGTATAGATTCATGCGCAATCGCACACGCGAGAATGTTCTTCGCTAAGATTTATTCGTTATTTTTTTATGAAATATTAATTTATTATTTACAGATTTCAATGTGTTTATACTTAAATGAAATATACTTTCATCATATTTCTTATATAAGCAAGTATTTATCGAAAATTTACAAGTTCCATATAACATCATATCTTTGTGGTTACTTTATGAACAAATTTTTTCAACCATTGATATTTTTTTCTAAACTTCTGTGTAAACACATTGAGATTTTTTTTCAATTAATGCAAAATAGATTATTTTTAGTTTTTCTGTAAAATGAAATAATCTATTCTCTATTTCAGAATTTGCAGCTGACAATTCAAGCACCGAAAATAATTTATACAGGCTACCAATTTACATACAAATAACTTCAGTATTCATTTGTATAATTATTATAGTAGTGGGAATAACAGGCAATTTAATGGTATGTATGAAGATACCTCCAGTACCCTGACATCTCATAACATTAATAAAAATAATTTATCTTTTATACCATAAAATTTCCATTTTTATTTTAATTCTTCATTCTCCAGGTACTTATCGTGGTGATGCGAGGAAAGGATATGAGCAACAGTACGAATATATTCCTCGTCAATCTGAGCATCGCCGATCTCTGCGTTCTATTGGTGTGCACTCCAGCAATTTTGGTCGAGGTCAATGCAGGACCCCAAGTCTGGGTTTTAGGAGAAAAAATGTGTGAGTAACAAAAACATTTTAATTTCTGAGATTTTAATAAGCCATTGATTTTATATTGCATAAACTCTTCAGGTAAAACAGTTCCGTTCATCGAGTCGACGGTTGCACACGCTTCCGTCCTGACTATTCTTGCCATAAGCTTCGAGCGTTACTATGCAATTTGCAAACCTCTCCGAGCAAAGTAAGTTCAAAATCTACTAATCTAATCTTTATTCGTCTTTTCGTGTGCTCTTCAATTTTCTCACGTGAATCAAAATGCAATATTCTACCACATATAACTGTGAGACTAGCACAACGTCCTTATCGACATTTTTACAGATATTCTTTTATTCTCTGTCGATTATGTCGTTTATAAAATTAATTTTCAAATAATTATTACGTATTCTTTATTGATTAGAATTGCTGGAGAATATCTGCAATAAAAACATAAAAATAACCAAAAATTCGATAGCAAAATCACAATATTTTATGTAATGGCATCAAGTTCGGATTTAAATCATCCACTTTATTTCAGCTATGTGTGTACAAAGTCAAGAGCGGCATTAATTTGCTTATTAACGTGGTTCACCGCCGGTTTGTGCACAAGGTGAGTGAGGCTGTTATATTATATACGCAATATACACTGGCCTAGTACAATATAATTAAATTGTTTGACCTAGATGTCCAGTAAAATTAATTCAAAATCCCCTTTACACCTATTTAATAATATTTCGTCGGAATTTATTAAAATAGCTTTTCCTACCTGCACTTTGCGTGAAGTAAACTCTTTTTCAATCGATTTCAATGAAAAAAGATCGACTTCACGCACAATAATGGGAAAAATAATAATTTTATCTTATTATATCACAGTAGTCCCTTTCTTTTTCAATTTCGTCTTTTCCATTTAGATATTTTTCTTTTCGTAATAAAGACAAAAAGCTATTCCTCGCCCACACATACTATAGTTTCTATTAAAATTAGATATTTTTGTAACCTACCATCAATTTCAAATTATTGTTCTTCACTCTTCTATCTTCACAGTCCGTTTCTCTTCCTGGTGACCTACGAGATCGACACAGATGACCAGCACACCTCGATCCCCGTCTGCAAGACGGAGACACCAGCCAAGTGGAGCATCGTCTACATCTCCACGACAATCTTCGTCTTCTTTATTCTACCGGTCATCATCCTCCTCGTCCTCTACTCCATCATCATCCACGAGCTCGTGCAAAAATCGCGCATCGAGTACGAAATAGCCAAGGCCTCAGTGCAGAACCGCAAGCAAGTTATACGCATGCTCTGCACCGTCATCCTAGTGTTCTTCATCTGTCTGCTGCCGTTTCGCGCCATGATGATGTGGGTGATATTTACCCCGCTGCAGGAGATAGTGGATCTCGGTGTGGAGGGCTACTTTTGTCTGCTTTATTTCTCGAGGATCATGTTCTATTTGAACTCGGCACTGAATCCGATATTGTACACACTCATGTCGACCAAGTTTAAGAAGAGCTTTCTGCATCTTTTGAACCAGCTGTTTTAAACGTATGTACGGGGGAAGAGAATAAATGATTTGTGATGTCAGTTTTGTGTTATTATTTTGCGTATTTTGGGGATGTAGTCCTATGTGGAAAACTTTGCAACTGTTATTTTGTTCTTTACAAAAGTTAGTTTAATTAGGATAAAAACAAATCTCTAGGAGGAATTGAAAATGTCAACAAAAAAATGTTAGCAAATGGAACAAAAAACATGATAAAATGTAAAAAGATGTAAGAAACTGTTGCAAACTGTAATTTTATATGCATTTAGACACCTTTTACGAAGTTTTACAATTTTTTTTTTATAATCAAGGAGCGCGAGAGCCCTCCGAAGGCAAGTATCTGTCCAATGTAGAAAAAGCCTGAGGGTTTATATTACATTTATTTACATTTTCCTTACATTTGTCTGCCTTTACTAACTTGTTTATTATATGTTTAAATTTTCAAAATTTAAATGATAAATTTTTTATAAAATACTGAAAAATAGCCAAATAAAGTTTCATTCATTCTATAGAAGATTTGTGAGATTTAGAAAATAGTATATTACACACCTAGGGAGTAAAAGTAAAGAATGTCCCAGATAGCATGTAAATTGTCACCCGAGCCGAAGGCGAGGGAGAGAGAGAGAGAGAGAGAGAGAGAGAGCGAAAGTGGCACTTTCGCCCCGCTAGGCTAAACAAATTTTTATTAGTATTAGTCAAGTTAGAGAAAGTTTATAAATAGATAAGTTAATATAATAAAAATAAAATTAACTAAATTTATTAATCTCAAGAAAAAATTAAGTTTTTTTTACTTTTGAATAAAATACAATAATACTGAAATATTCTAAAACAAATAAATAAATAAATACATGCAATAAAATACCAAAATTCATAAAAAGGCGTTTAGTAATTATTACGTGTGCAATTTATTAATTTGCGAGCATTCACTCGTAACATAATATAAGCGTCAAGGATTGTATGTAAGATAAATACAACTGCAGTTTCGGAAAAAGTTATCGTCATTCATCTGCAATAAAACAGACTGATTTTGCAAAGAAGGGACATAGATTCTATCGGTCCACGCTGTTGCTTCTAAACTTTATATATTTGAAAATAGAATGCTTTCAGTAAGGGGATCAGGTTAAGAGTGAAACTCATCCAGATATAATCTCTCAGCCTTGCGTGAAGTATCAAGGAGGTCATCAACGCGATGAAAGAACCAGGTCTAAGTTAGTAGATCTTTCGAAATTTTCTTAAACTAAAAAATATTTTTATTTTGGAATTTCGATTGACAAAACATTAATGATTGTCAATAAAGGATCGATAAGTAATTAGTAATATGTGATAGTTGGAATATTTGAATGGAAACTCTTGATTCAAACGTACTTAAAATCTTAATTGATCTTAAAGGACCCCGGAAGAATCATATGGGTTCTTGGATCCCGGTGAAATGCGCTAAGAGTATAACCAATTAATAATATTAATTAATAATATTAACTTTATCTAGAATAAAAATTTTTGTCATGAGAGGATACTCAATTCAAGAATACCCGAATAAGAAGACAAATTTAAAATTTATATTATGATGAAAAGTCAATTTCATTCTTACTCTATCTTCAAAAATATAGACTGACAAATACTTGGAGTATATAGCTATAAAATACAGAGCTCCTATGGCGTTCTCATTCGCTTCCACTATATCATGGTCCCATGATCTAAAAAATCCAGCTATCTAAAATATAAATCACTTCCGTAGACAAATATGATTTGCAGTTCTTCAATGGTTATTAAACATATGGTCATCCTTTCAAAAATGATTGATTTGTTAAGGTTCTTGTAAACTCAATCTTTATAAAAGCGAACAATGATAAATTTTACACACCTAAAGTTGATTTAATTCTACGTCATAAATTAATTCAATTTTTAAATATTTTTTTATTTACCCTCATAAAGCTGTAAAAAACTGCTAAAAATGCCGGAATTGAACATGTAAATAATAACAATTAAAAATTATTTAAATTATTAAAGTTTTTCACAGTTCTTCTGTAAAGTTCTGTAGAATTTTCCTGTGGACGAAAACTTTGTAGAAATTTCTTGCAGGTACTTCTGCTGGATTCCTTGCAGAATTGTCTGAAGAAATCTTCTGCAGACTTTTTCCTAATACATTTATTTGTCTTGTTTAAGGGGACAAGCCATGGTTGAACCTGAAAAAAAAGCTATTGTATTAATTCTTTAATAACAAAGCCAATATATAATTTTAAGAGTTCAAACTTT
>JAPYZO010000400.1:27260-56074 GCA_030522905.1 Torymus flavipes | reverse complement strand
CGATAGCGAGGGTGATAAGCACGGTGCGATAATGGGCTACTTATGTCACGGATAAGCGTGACATAAATGCGGATTTATGCCACGCAGTGCTATAAAATTGATTCTGAAAGCATGTATAATACCCACTTGAGAAACACCTATTTCTATTAAAACAAAATCTACTAACAGCTAGTATATAGAGACTTTCTGAAAAATTATCGACTTATCCATTCGAATAGAAATTTCTCTTTCTTCAATAATAGTTACATTTGAAGAAAAATAATTATTTCTGGAATTAGGAGAAATTTACTAATTACAAATAAATTTCAACTTGTCAGGTGTTGAAAATTTTATTTCCCTTCACATGATGTTTTTTTTCTGGCTTATATTTCTTAATTGTTAACAACAATCTACTCGGTGCAAATGATTATACGATATAATGGATTTCCTCTTGTACTAAGAATATTTATTTCTCTATCAAGTAAAATGATTGTTGAATACAATGGATTTATTTCCGTACTCAGAATATTAATTTTTTAACAACTCAAAATCACCTCACGTTTTTTAAATATACTAATACTTGAATGAAGGCAAGTAGGCGGACTTGAAGAAGATTTTATTCTTGATCCTAGCAAATCGCTACTAGTATCCAAACAAAATTATTTTCCTCTTGGATCAAGTGGATTCTATATGCTGCTAAGGTATCTTTCCATCAGTGTAAATAAAAATATATAAATTATTGTGACTTTCAGTTTAAAAAAAAATCATAGTAAAATCGAGTGAAGTTCTAGATTAAAAAGTTTAGTAACAAATTTTTTACTAACTTTTCATTGTTTTTTTTTTGTAAAAAAATTTAACAAATTCAGGCAGTACTTATAATAAGACTTGCACAAGATTTTTAGTCTACGTTACTGTCCGACTTTTTCATGATTTGATGATCTTACATTGGAAAACCAGCAAATAATATTTCAAATCTAATATTTTCCAGAATTGCATACAAATTTTGAAAACGATTTTAACCTCCAAACTCAAGTCCTCTAGAATTACACAGAACAAAATTTTGTTATGAAAATCACTATTTTAGATAGTAACTATAGGACACTCATAATTTCATAAAAATTACTATATAAATAGTAATTTTTACTATAAATTGTAGTAATTTTCATGAGAAAATGAGTTATTTCCACGTTTTACGATAAAAACTACTACGAAATTTTTCTCCGTGTATAAAAAAAAATCTCAATAAAAAAATCTACTACTCAATCTATGTAAACAGTGCAGCCATGCACCTGACAAGTTTTAACAGTAATAATGATACACCTGCACGCACGTACGATTTGGCGATTCACCTACGGTTTATCAGATCCCGATACAAATAGACTTCCGGCGTACTTTCGATGCACTTCGCGAGACAACACGATTGCTAAATGAATCGCTGAGATAACGTTTATCGCGACGCGCTCGGAACTCTCAACTTTGTAAGTACTTCGGCTGCAAATGCTGACTCACGCCAAATTGGCTCATCGTTCGGTTTCGGCGTATACTTACCTGTCGGTGATCGACTGCGCAGTGTTTGCAGGTACTCGATCGTCTTCTGCGAATCGATCCGATCGTAAGTCATTTATTTTTATAAAAGGTATCGAAAGGTATATTTTTTTAAGCAGTGCAAAAAAGGTTATTTTTTTGTGAAGAATATTATGCGTGTACGAAAGCAGAACTTTGACGTCAAGAAAATTTTCCCATCGGTTCGAAGTTGCTGGAAGGTCCCGTACTAAACGCAGTAATCCGATGCAATTGGGCAATAGTGACGCTAAACCAAAGTCGTGTAATCGGTATCAGCTAAGTAACTGATAACGTCTTATTTTGGTGTGAAGGTCGTCCCTCTTTTGGAATACGGAGAAAACGTCTGCTTGCAGGTTGTATACATTGTTTTAGGTCGTTTTTGTATACAGTTATTGAAATGAAATTGATAAAGGTACGTTGAACCGTCGCCTTACTGCGTAAAATAACTCCTATTATAGAAAACATGTGAATTTGAAGCTGATTTCAAAGGAACGAGGACGTATTTGTTTGAGAAAAAGTAAAGAGATCGTAAGATTTTTCTCCTAAAATATTTGCCTTCTTTTACAAGTAGGATTCTTTTAATGCGTTCAAGGTCTTAGCGTCGTCGTAGTGCAATAAAAAAATTCCAAAGATAAGCACTTTCGTTTCAGGTTACCGTATTATTCACTTTTCGTATTTGAGATTCTGATGATGATACCCCCAGGCGAGTCTACTGTTCCATGTAACATTCTTAACCTATTCAGCTAATAAATGATATAAAGCATTAAACAATATTATTGCTATTCTAGAAAAAACGTTGGTTTTCATTTATAAAATTTGAAGTTACATTAGTATTGTAATAATACCGTATGCGTAAATTCATAATGCAGTTTCTGAATACAGTATTCAGTCGTTTACCCATCGCAGCAGCTGTAAATTCACAAAGAATAGTTTAGCCCCCAATATTTTTTCTTCTGCATCTCATTTAACTTCTCCTGCATATTCAAATCCGTCAAGGCAGTAGTAGTTGAGTTTTAAATCGTTCTTTATTTGGATTAAAATTTATGTAACAGTTTAGAGATTATTTTACACGATAGAAGATTTTGTAATCAAAATTTGGAATTTTGCAATATTTTTTGCTAATCAAACTTTTCTTTCAACATATATGAATTCTCATCCCACTTTATCCTTTACCTATCAATAGTTGTCGAAATTTTTCTACGGCGATTTCACCAACCCTATCGTCAAACCCCTACCTCGAAAACTACTCTTGCATCATATCAAAATGCCATATTGCAAAAACTAATCCTTTTCCTATACTTCCCATTCATCCGTGTCTCCCTTCTCGCAAGGGTCACTGACGCAACAACGGCAGCTCTCAACTCTCTCGCGCTGCACGTGTGTGCTACCGCCACGAGAGAGAGAAGGGGCTCGTCTCGTTGTCGGCGGGTGTGTCCGCGGCGCTCAGCCAATGGCGCCGGGGGGCTCGGCTCTCTCGTAGCGCGGCGGCAGCGGCTGACGTAACCGGGCGCCCCGGCTGCCGTCTTATAAGACGGGCCTCCCCCCGCCGCGCGAGACCAGTGCGCCAGCAAGCGTCAACAGGTGATACAAAGAGAGAGAGAGAAAGAGGGAGAGAAGTGCATGGACTTTGGACCGGTGGAGAAAAAAAGAGCAAGGTGTACATACTTAGAGGTAGAGAAGGATTCTGAAGAGAGTTGGTTGGAGGATTTGCGAGAGAAGATCGGTTGAGGTTTGTACGAATTTTAGTGACGTCTTAAGTGGATTTTTTACAGTCGATGGCTGTTGTATGGAAATAGTAAAAGTCACATGAATTTAGGGGAAACGGTTTGCTGTCGAGTTAAAGATTCTATGATAATAGATAAATCGACTATAAAATAAATGTCTAAGAAAAAGTAGGTTAAATAAGCTGAGAAATTGCTGTAACTCTTTGTAAGTTTACAAACATACTAGAACTTTTACAAAATTACCATGAGTAATAGCCGAAATTACTGTGAAAGTTTTTATGCAATTAGTAATTTTTTTTCTTTAAAAAACGTATGTTCCACAGGTTACAGCAAGTTTTAACGTGTAAAGTCCATTTTTCTGCGTGTAAAGTCCATTATTTTTGTGAATAAATTCATAAAAACCAATCAAGACTGTTTGATGGTCTTTAGAACTACTGCGGGTTACTAGTTAACAGGGTTAGATTTGATCTTGTTTAAATAAGATATAACCTCAAAAGTTACAAAATAATTTGCCAATAGCAAAAAAAACCTAACAAAATTGTTTGGAAAATATTTAAGTCGAAAATTTAACTTTATATTGATATTCCCTTGTCTCTTTATTCGACTCGACGAGAAATACTGCTTTTGTAAGATTACTGTAGAAAAATATTTTAAAAATTCTTTGAGAAGTACCAAACAATTTCTACCTCACGTAAATTGAAACTTAGTGTATTATGTTAAAAATAAAATTTCAAAAATAAATGCAAATACGTTTTATTATATTAAAATTTTCTTTTATATAGATAAGATAGGAGTAAAGCTTATTCTTTAATCCATGAATGGCATTTATCAAAAATGTTTTGTTATAAATTTTCTCAATTGAAAACTTATTTATTATATTCAATCGTACATAAATCATTAGAAGTTGTAAATAAAAATTAGAAGGTTTTTATAATGGTGTAGTCTAAATATTTAATTCTACATTTTTCTCTGTAAAAGTTTGCGCACACCTATCAAACACATCATAATTAATATTTTAATACAGTACAAATAACGTCATGTCTATCTCGAAAGAAGAGAAGCATACCTTTTTTTTACCTGGTGGGGTTTTTCGATAATTTATAGGGTCCAAATATATTGTTCTTGGTACGTCTTCTTCGAGAAATCAATCATTTTGTCAATTCGATCGAAATGTCTCAATTTTATTTTTCTATAGTTTGAAAGTGTAAACATGTATCCCGCATCGTCACATAGATTTCTACTTTTGATATAACCCGCGAGTGCTGGTTATAAAACAATGTCAGTTGTCGTAATTAACTTCAATTTTAGGAGGCTTGCTTTTTTCCGCACATCTGGGGGACTGCTTAGTCACTGTATTAAACTTTTCTACAATCTTTATGAGAATTTCAATGACTGCTTTAAAAAATCCCTGAAATTTTTAAGTATCTTCGTTAGTAATGCTCTTTTTTAAAACTAATTAATCTTTATTTTTAGTATACAAATAATATCTATTTGAAAATATAATACCACAATATCGTACTGCAGTGTAATACCTGTTCTTTAATGACACGTGAAAAAGGCTACGTGACTGAGCTGTGCGATAGATATAGTATTATATATATAGTACTTTATTCCCATCTCAACTGCGGTCCCTTTTTTTATTTAGAAAGTGAAATCAACAAAAAGATGGGTAGTGTTTGTAAATGGTATATTACTGCAGTTGTAGATATTACTGCGATGGTAGGCTGTAGAATCTTATGAAAAACCGCAGTAACACCAGAGTTGCACTTTTTGAGCTTCTGCGCTTGCGCCAAGCGCTCTCCCTATGCTTTAACATGGCACTGTAATACCAACGCAGTAATAGCAGCCAATGCGAGAAGTATGCTTTTACTCTGAATATACTTTTTCCTTGAAAAGCGGGACCATAGTTGAATTTGTTTCCCTCTTTTAACTAATTTTATTTTTTTCCCGCAAATCCGGGAAATATGAACTTATTTCTATTTGCGAGAAAAAAGTAAAATTAGTTAGCAGAGGGAAACAAATCTAACTTTGGTCTTGCTTTTCAAGGAAAAAAGTGTTCATGTTTCTTGAGATGGGAATAAAAACCTTATTGTTCGTCATACTTTTTCGGGTCTCAATTGTCTATATTTGTAAGCTTTGCTATTAAATAGCGTCAAAAATTTTAACAATAACACCATAAAAATACTATCTATATCATAAATAATAAAATGAAATTTGTCATCATACTTTATCAGTTCACTAGCTTTTTGTGAAATTTCAAGGTGACACGTTTCTTTCCACAAATTCTGAATCTAAATATTGACTTTCCTCGATCAATTAAGAATAAAATGGTTTGTTTTAATTTTAGTGTGAATTCTATAATTTATTATGCAACTATTACTTTTTGTATCACTTTATTACTTACTTAAATACAACGATATATAATTAATTAATTAATTATTTACACTAAAGTACCCTTTGAATCTTCGGTAAATATGACCTAATCATTATCGTTTTTATTTTGTGACGGATTTCCCAATTTTACCTGGAAAAACCCAAATGTATTGAGATTATTCCTCGTTTTCATACTATAAGTGTATTATGTATGCCAAAAAGTTCGATTGATATCAAAATCTTATGCATAAAAAGAGAACATTTCCACTTAATGACTTGAAAATAAAATAAAATTCCTGTTGTTCAATTTATAACTGTAATGGACCACAAAAAATTATTATTGCGTTGATGATCGATTTAATTTGTGGCATTTAAACTTTTTCTTTAACTAAATCAAGAATAAATAAGAAAATAAATTAAAATTTTTTAACTGAAAAAATAATGCATTTTCATTTTTCTTAAAGATAGCCAATGCTATTATATCATAAAAATAATAAATTTTAATAAAATATGTCAAACGACATCAAGTTATGCAAAACAGCATTTTCAATATATCCTTTAACTAACTCGTTAACAATACTTTCCAGGCGAAAGAAACATGACTTTTTTGTTTTTCTTGTCAATTGCCAGCGCTACTTAGATCGCGAGACTTTGCGCGAACACTTGTGTAAGCATACTTCAAAATATACATATGTATTCATAGAAACTTAAAGCGAGCAAGCGAACAATTATCACTAATTCCCCAAAAGAATTTTTATTACAGCATGCATAATATTGGTCAATTTTTTACCTTAATTGTTTGACAAAAATTGTAATCAGTTAGGCAAAAGGAAACAATCAAATTATGTCAAAATTGTGATCATGTACGTAGGTTCTTTATTTAATTTTTTTAATAAAAAATATCCGGTGATTTAAAAAAAAAATTTTTTTTAGTTTTTAACAAATGATTTCGTAGCATCTAAGTTATATAATCTTTTTTTCTGGACTGACTTAAGATCGAAAATGACTTTAAAACAATTTTAATGAGTTCTATGAAGAAGATAGGATCGTTGAAAAAATATTTTTTGTCATTTAAAAGAGGTAAAAATGCTCAATTACTGTAATCAATGCCTTAATTTTTAGTTATCACTTCGTGATTGAGTAGGAAAAACTCAATTCTTTTCCGCGTCTAATGATTTTTATTAGAATTTCAAATTGGAATGTTAAGACCTACACTTTTTTCGTAAATAATGAATCTTATAATCATTACAAAAGAATTATTTAATGATGTAATTACTGTGATCCTGATTTGTTCTTTGCATTTATAGTTTATTTTTTCAATGTTATCGGATAAGATATTCTAAATAATTTTAGGAATTTCCAACACGTTGCTTTTTTATTATCAAATAATTATGTTGTGTATGGAAAATATTAATTTCTATTAAAATAATAAGAAACGCCAAATCCTGAAGTTTAATGAAATTTAATTGAAATTTCTGACTAATTCTAAGCCCCTATTTTGTAAATATCTCATTATATTTTTAAGAAAGGAAATAAATTAAGTCATTATGCAATCACATATTTAGCAAATATTTTTTTCCCACTTTTAGTCTAAAATGCACGAAGCTGGAATATTTTAAGATCATTAAGAGAATAATTATTTTAAACAACCACGAAATCATAACATTGTTCAGTTTCAAAATAATTTGACTACTAATTGCTTCATCCTATGTAAACAAGTATAATTCTGCCGCATGATTATCGATATTAATGTTTCCTATAAAAATGAGTACTTATAAACCAGTTATTCAAGATGACGATTACATAAAAATCTAAAATATGTAACTCGTTGAAATAAAATAATTGATATTTAATTTTAATACAGGTATATAATGGAAAATTCCGGTTTAGTGGTAACAAGTTGATTCAATTGTAAGCTTAAGTTTATAATCCATATTCATTAATCTACCATATTAATCAAAACAGAACATTATAGCTTTCCTTAATTATTCATATAATAAGAAAATAATTCGTCTATAATATCTTGAAGAAAATGTTAAATGTTTAATTTTAATTAAAAATCAGTGAATTTGGTAATTCCGAAGAAAATGTGCTTAACCTTATTTTTAGAGAAAAGCTTTGCATATAATTACTACTGCACTTTTTTAATATTAAAATGTGCTAATTCGTTATTACATTATGAATATTAATAAAAATTTTATACGCTTGAAAATAAAACTATGTTTATCATCATCGTTATTTCAAAGCCATATATATTTCATATCAACATTACTGAAAATATGATAGCTTAATCTATGCTAGTTATAGTTGATATTATTTTATTATCCAAGTTACCCTCGTACACAATTATTTGCCGAAGTCTACACCTGTAGTCATCAAACTACTAAAAATCTTAACCTCCAAAACCATTCCCTTACAAAACCCCATAGATACGCATGAGACCTGCTCCCTCTCCACGCAAAAGAAAGTGAGAGCGCCGGCTGACGGCAGCGCGAAGCCGTCCTTCCGGATACCCTCAGGGTCGCGCCGCGGCCAGCGTTCCCCCCACGCACTCTCGTGCCTCATCGGAAGGAAAAAAAGCGCGAGTGCGCGGCGACGGCGGCGGCGTGAGAGAGCCTCTCCCCACTCCATCGACTCGGCGGCCGAGGAGGTAGGTGAGGCAGCTCGAGTACCGAGCGCGAGACGACAGTCCGGTCATGCGAGCCTCTGGGCACGCAGGCACTCTTGAGAGAGAGGAGGAGAAGAGTGTGAGAGAGAGAGGACAGACTAAAGAGGATTAGATCCACTGACCCAAGAACCAGAGAGGTCGGTAGTGGCAGCGACGTCAAGTATCGCTGAGAGGAAGCAACAAGTAAAGTGCGGAGAACAAGTGGGCCTCGGGTTTGCGCAGGTGAGAAACGGGTGTAGGACGCGCGAGGGTTGTATACTCGGTCGCGGTTACACTACCGCGCTCCGCGAAGGGAGTGAGTTGTTGCGGGGTTTGGCTGTACTTTGAGAAGTGAAAAGTGTGCGAGAAAGTGTCATTTTCACGGCGATTTTGTGAAATTTAGTTTTGATATTGTTGACGGTTGCATCGGTACACTGTAATGCAAAGTTTTTTTTATCTTAATTTAATGCGAGCCTATATGTGCAGGTAACGTATTTACCTCGTACAGGATTCACTGTGTGGGATTATATAGTTCAATAAATGCAATACAAATTTATATTAGTTCAGATAAGAATGCTAAACGCGAAATATACCGTATACTGTTCGAAGAAGTGTTTTTGAAAAAAATCTGTTACGATGTAACGATGTAAACTTCAATCGTGCAATATTTAATCAACTATTCTTCATAACTAAAGAATTTTTCCAAAATTAAAAAATTCGATTCATCTGAATTCATCGCGTGTTCAGCCCGGTCTGTAATTCGCGAAATAAAACGTTTTATTACAGCTATAAAGAGATAAACTGTGCAACGCGAGTAAAAGCTCTGGCGAGCGTCGGAAAATTTTGCACCGCGCCTACAATCGCGAAAAAAACTCCGTGCGTGTAAAAATTAACGGCGTGACCGAGAGTGGGATCGGTATGACGATAATGTCGATTTTATACAATAATTAGCCGCGTTTTACATAATTTGTATATACGCAGCCGTGCGCATGCGGTATTAGATTCCGGCTTTTGCGCAAGCTGTACAGTCGGTAAAGAAAAAAATGAAATTTAAAGTTTCTATTGCAAGAAAATGTTAAATCAAAGACCATCAATTGACATAATTTTGTTTTCTATCGGAACATAACCTCACGCGTGCCGGTCACGAACATTTAACCTTATACATCATGTCGCAGTTCGGACGCTTTTTTTGCGATGTCCGCGTCGATCGATTTGAAATTCCTCAACGTACATTTATCACTCTAAACTCGTGCATCTCGAGTTCGACGCTCGACGACGCGCAACAGGTGGCGGCGGAGTAGGGTGATTTTTTCCGCGAGCGCGCGAAAACAGAACGGCGAGAGAGCGGTACTGACATCATCGCCACTACAATTTTTGCCAATTGCTGAATCACGCTCGAGTGGAAATTGTAAAAGCTAAGGAATAACGCGAGCGGGGAGCGACAATGAAGCGGTTATATAGCGAGGGGCATGAAGTTTTTGAACTTGGATAATTTTGGGTGATTTGATGTTTTCTTTTTATATTGACTCGGAATTGATAAGTACTGTGTTTAGATTTGATTTGAAAAAAAAAATTACAAAATTCATTCAACGAAAGATTGATTTTTCTTTAGTTCAATATTTTAATAAATTTCAGCATTGCAAACCGAAAAAGTAAATTTTTTTTAATACCAGTCATCTACCAATTAAAAATTTTCTTTGCATCGCATTCCATTTCAATACGATGCTCACTTCGCGCGAAATTCGGTATATACAAATCTTTAATGAACGCTGAACTGTAACCACGACTTTAACAATGCCGGAAGTAAAGAAAAATAGTCTCGCGCGGTTCAATAAGAATCAAAAATATTTAACGAACAGGAGAATTTTATTTCCGCAGACAGATAATTGAATTTTTTTTATTGAGAATCGAGTAATTACCGAAACGACTTTTGCGATGATCGAAATTTTTAATTCCCCGCCTGCATTTAATTAATATTTATCGAGAAAACATTGCCAAACATCAAAATATGGTTGCAATATTGCGAGACGTACAGTCGCAGTCGAGCGGAACAATAATAAAGCAAATACATTCGTTGTCCAACGACGGGAAGTTTACTTAAACATTTTCACCAACAAATTCGGGGTACACGAGGGGGTGTGGGAAATCCTCTCGCAATGGAATAGCTATTATCGAGTAAACAAAATTCTGAGTCAGCCCAGTTTAACAGCCGTTCATTATAGATTAAGCGCAACCACCTGATGCTTCGACGCATAGTCGCGAATCCGTAACTGCGTCATGCGGTATAGATTTCGTTGAAAAAATTTTGGGTGTGGATGTGTGTTGGTTTTGAGATTAGAATGATTTTTGCGAAAAAGCCGATTGTGCATGAGACGACAGGTGCGTGAGAGGCGTGACGTAATATCTATAGTCGTAGTTACAGAGATGTTAAGTTAAAGACAGTTTTAATACTGTTTCAACATATGCATTTATTTTATCGTGTCTTACATACCTACAGTAATTGGGGTAATTTTGTTTTTAGTGTAGTTTATAGTATACCGAATCTTCAATTTATTAATCTGTTTTTCTATAATAAGAATAAAAATGTTTTTTCAAAACCATAGTAAAACAATACAAATCATATCATTGATCGCTAGTTCTCATAAAAATACAAAGTTCATAATTCGAGCAACAAAACAAACTTCGCCTCGCGAACAAAACAATTTTTATCGAAAATATCGCGTCACCTCGCGCCTTACATAACCTCTCCCAATTCTTTTGTCATTAGATTTTCAAAATATTCGCTCTCCCATAAACAATAGACCTGTATCAAAAGAAAAAAATGTCGAAGCCGCGAATTAAAATCTCATCTCCGTGTGCAATGCACAAACAAAACAATCGTGCGTGTCTGTAATGATAATAATTACGCGTATCCGCCCGCCGATGTATATACACGTGCGTAAGAATAAAAACGACTAGGAAACGCCGAAAATAATTGCGTGCACCACGTGATAAGGGAATCCCCCGTCGAAAATGAACTAATTACCAGTGCAAATTTTTAATTTCGTTTATGCTAATTCGGGACTTTCGTTGCCTCGCTTTCGAGTAGGCGTGGTATAACTGGGATGTCGTTGGTAAAACTTTAAGCAGTTGTCTTATACGAAACTACTGTTAGACTCTTCGTGTTGTCAAAAAGGACCAAAAACTATATACAGAAACGAATGGAAAACCGATCAGAATCCGGAACGTCATCGGTCGCACCTTCTTCCGGTCCGCGCGATGACGACGGCGCGGAAAATCGCGCTAGACTTGTTCATTCATGAATTCGACGCGATTGTGAAGCAGCGTGCGGAGAGTTTGACAATCGAAAAAAGAAACAAACGTTTCTTTTGCAACGTTGAGGAATTCCTTTGGGATTGTTTAAAACGGCTCGGATTTCCCGCCCTCTCAGTTTGAAATTGCAAAAGAACGTCCAAACCCGACGATTTCATTTTGCTCGAATAATTTTCAAGTCTAATACATATAGGGAAATATAATTAAAATGTTGTATATAGTTTTTTACTGACGGGGAATTCTACGAGTAATCTTAATCGTTCCTCGCGCGAAAAAAATTGCACGTGACAGACGAAAATTCATTTATAACTTATTCAAAGCCACGCGAATCACAATCGAGGTTCGCCCGCGCTATATTGGCAGCGTATCAAAGTCCGCGGTGCAACGACGTTTTGAAATATCGCACTTCAACCGTTCTATATACGTATACAATCAGCGCGAAATGCTCGTCGTTTTCGATAGAATCTTCGACCTTCGATTTGCGCGTGCGCGTAACGAGACCTCGTTACGCCCGTATTTTTCCCGTTTTTATATATAAACGTAACGGTCCACAGTTGGTTATTGAAATGTTGCTTTTGTTTCGCGCGTCTAATTGGTCGACGTATATACGAGGGAAAAGCATGAAATGGTTATATTCACAAACGAAAGTGAAAGAGACTTTTCGTTTTTTTAATTGATCAAAATTAGTTGTGTGAAGTAAATCATTCGAAAGTCGTTATAATTCAGGGGAAACTATAAACTGAGCAATTGCTAAATATTTTAATTTTAATTTTTTTTACTAACTTAAAATAACAACAAGAACATCAAAAGCATGCGGGCATTTAATAATAATGTCATTATACCTTTCGGAGGACCTGTCAGTTTTACTAGCCGAAAACTCGCTTCACTTGTACTTATAAAGTTCGTTTATATTAATCTAATCTTATAACAATATTAAAACAATACTAAAATAATACTAGAACAATACTAAAGCAATACTAAAATAATACTAGAACAATATTAAAACAATACTGGAAAAATATTAAAACAATATTAGATAGAATAATACTAGAACAATATTAAAACAATACTAGATATAACAATATTAGAACAATACTACAACAATATTAAAATAATACTAGAACAATATTAAAACAATATTAAAACAATACTAAAATAATACTAGAACAATACTAAAATAATACTAGAACAATATTTTAACAATACATATATCGAAAAAACGTGATTTCCCACAACTGTGCAAACGAAACGTAAGGTACGTCAAATTAATGATATTATCATTTCGATTACACAGTCATACAATGCTGACTTCAAAACTTTGTATGATATTAGAATACCCGACTGGTTACGCGGAAAAGCAGCGCACGAGAGACATGACAAGAAACGCGGCTGCATTGTCTTGAAAATCCGCCGTCCTCGATACGATTCTGAGGCGAACGCGTGGCGCGCGGGCCGAAAAACTAATCGCCGCTGTGTGGGAGTGCAAAAACTGGCCAGAAACGTGACTCGGGCTATATGCGCGCTCTATTGTAATCGCACTTTTTATATAGTCCATGTTTAAAAAGGGTCGCTACAATGTGTCGTATAATTTAACGGTCTTTGTATACTCGATGCTTCAGCCGAATGAAGTATAGATTGTTGTAGATAAATTAAGTAGAGAAATAAAATTACGTAATTTTTCATTATATTAAACTTTTTTTAGATTATATTGAGTGAGGCCAATAATAATAACAAAAAGTCATTGAAAAGGTCAATAAGAGAATTATCAAATCAGCTTAAATCGATGAGTATATAACGTCATCGAACTACAGTGTCTTAAAAAGTACAATTTTTAATTTTATTAAAACAAGGAATTAAGATGCCATTAGTGCTGTTTACCCACAACGTATCAATATATTACAGACTGAAAATAATAATCATACAATGAAGAACGTCTGCGAATGCTAAGCAGTCAATAACGAACTGCGACACACGATTAACGAGGTAAACTAATAAAAAAAAAAAAAAATTCAAGTATATTTCACTCGACAAGTGTGCACGCGCGCGCGCGTGTGTTTATCTCAATAAACACGCATTATTATCGTAATGAGCGTGTAAGTAGGAAAAAACGCGTTTATATTAATTTAACAGACCTGACACAAAAATCTTCTTCGGTGTACAAAGCTACTCTTTCGAATTATTACAACTTCCCGGTGTAATATTTCTGCGCGTTAAATTTCAATCGTGTCGCCGCGAAATCACACGCAGCGCCGCTTATCTCACCTCCAAATATTTGCGCTCGCGCGCGACTAATTCGCACAAATCCACATCGAGAGCAAAAAATACGATAACGCGGGTGTATATATACCTCGCGTATATTGAGATGTGCCATTGCGTCGAGTTTAGTTGTACGGTAAACGTGGTCACTCTTTTTGCTGGGATTTTTAAGTGCGTGTAACGAGGCGCAATAATTGTCCTTACGCGGGTGTCACGAATTTCTCAATCATGTTATTCCCTTTTTTATTTTCTTTCATAAATTTAGAATGGCAAACTGTATTATTTTTCTCTTAATTAATCGTAAATTATGCGGAATGCTGGTCAATGTTCGAGAAAAGGAAAGTGACAATTCTCGAGAGCTCTGTCGTCTGGACAAAGCCGGCATTAATCTACTGGCGACGCGCGGCGTCTGGTCGAACCCGACCCTTTTCCACTGCGGCTTCTTCCGCACACTTTGTCACGAGTTCTTTTAGCTCTCGTTAATTAAAACAAATATTTCGCACTTAATAATTGTCAAATTGTCACGGGTCTTTCGGAATTACAGAATGCGTATTATAATCTTTCATTGGACTGTCTATTTTTAATTATTTTGTACCATGATTAATCATAATCAAAAGAATTATGAAAATTTATTTTATTGAAAATTCTTAATTAGTTTATCGAAACTATTTAGATTCAAACACGTTGTCCCTGTCCTCAATATTTTTGAGGTTAATTTTAAATGAAATTCAAAAAGACTTTAATTTAGCGCCCTTGTATAGCAAATCAATGATAGATTATTTTATCGCGCTTCACCTTTCCGGTTATCGTTTTTGTTAATATTTTTCATGTCATCGTTTACGTGAGGAAAAAAAATCCAATAAAATTACAGTAAATCAATAGTTACAATCATAGACATTTTTACAATTTAAGTGCCTAGTAATTTTAGAAAATTCGACCACACTTTCAATAAATTACTGTAACTTTTTTTATCCAACAATACCAACTATCTCAAAACCACTGTACGCTCAGCAAAAACCCAACCATTCCTCGCCTAAACCATATTTCCTTGCCGCTCTGACCCTTTCAGCTCTGTTTACCACCACGATTTTTCCTCGGGAAAAATTCGGCCTCCGCCGGGCGACGCGCGCGCTGCTCTAGGGGTCAAGTTCCGCGGCCAATTTTAGACCTCGCGCGTCACCTGCCAAGCACGCGCGCGTGGCCAATTCATTGCCACGCGCTCTTGCCCTCATATGATTCAGAACGACGGAGCTGCTGCTGCTTTGTTGCACAATCGCCTCATCATCGTCACGAGGCGGTAGTTCTCGAAGCGCGCCGAGGATCAATGAACGAGATTTAACGGGGGTTAGGTTCGAGTTTTTAACTGCGAGGGGTTATTTTTGTACGCCGTGGGTCTTTAAATAGTTGATGATGGATATGATGTTACCGGATATGTCTGGTTTCTAAACGAATAGCTATTTTATACTTATTCTACATTACGAAAAAATATTTGTTTAACATTGCAAAAAATGTAATAATAATATTATAAGAAGAATTATTAAAATAGCATTAAAAAAGTATTGAAGCAATATTGAAGAATGGTTACTATTCAAAATTTTTGAATCTTTGGACGATTTTGAACGATTTCTTCAAATTACAACACTTTAAGCACGCGGACAGCTTGAGAAATCCAATCTTTTATTATTATTCGCAAAGACCGCACCAGTACCGCTAGCCACTACAAACGTTATTTTTAGACCCTAATTTCACCGCTTTTGTAACAGACACGCCACCTCGAGACCGTTTTGGCTGCAAATATTAGTGATCAGTGGTACGTCGAAGAGAAATTGCAAAAAATGTAGAGTCAAATAGTTCGGGTATTTTCAAGCGAGCGCAGGCGAGACCTATATTTACGTCGGATTTTTCGACGACGTTGACCCGATTTTTTCCATCGATTTCCTTGTTTTTCTCATACCGCTCGATTACAGGACTTCACCTTAAGTTTTTCTTTTCACTTTCGTGGTGCTCGCGAGTAGTCGCTGTACAACGTTATAGGTTAAAGACTTGAATCGTGGCGAGACGAACTTGAAATGTGCTTATGTCGCAGTTTTTTACGTGAAGATTCCTTTTGTTTTAGAAATGAGCTACGGTATCCTCGTTTTAAGTATTTCTTTATTTTGTAATTAAAAATATACTGTTTTATTTAAGCTATAAAGTTCTATATATGAAAATAAGTTTTTTTATACTTATAAAAGAAGCACATATGATTCGCATCATTAAATTCACGATGACAAAAATAAAAATTATACTACACTAATGATTAAATGTCTGTACTAAGGAATAATTTAATAATTACGAAGCATTACCAAAGTTCCTAAAAAGAAGTATCAATTATAAAAAATCTAAAATCACCTTCGGTGAATCTCTAAGCAGGAAAGATATCCTCGACAAATGCCTTAATTCCTCCGCAGGCCGTAAGTATTCTCTCGTTACGAGCTGCGATTGCAGACAATCGTGGAAAGTTCATATCGATTGTCAGCTGATAAGGATTATCTCTTCGTCGGCTCATTTCGTTTCCACTCGACTCGTATTTTTTGTTCACTTATTCCGATAAAACCAGCCACTATTACTTTTCGAAAAATCAACTTTTCGCACACAAGTACGGCTTTTTTGCGATAATGCTGGACATTGGGAATAGTTATAAAAGTGGTCGCAACTATTATGCAATTTCGGTGTGTAATCTCGAAATTGAACATTGGCACAACACGTGTTAGTAGTGCCGCAAAATCGTGAAAGATAATTCGTTGTTATTCTTTTAGAGGGGAGATTAATAATTGGTTAAAACAAAACTCTTAAGGGTTCGTGGTAAACAGATAATTCCAGTGCTTCACTGACGATTGAGTATGTTTTGACGATTTCTAGTTGCATCAGAAGTTATCTAAGTTTGTAAAGCCACGTGTATTCTTAATGTTTTTTTTTTTTAGGTATTGAATAATTTTATAATTTTAAGCTTCAACCTTTTTCTAACATTGTTTCAATATTACTAACACATTGCTTTCGTAAACAATGTTCAATATTTTATACATAATATACGTTTTCATACTTAATATGAAAATTCTAAGTATTTAAATGACATCTCGAACAGCGTAAGTAAATTTGCTAAACGTTACATTATTTACGATACCGCTACTGGTACATAACAAAATTTAAATATACAATTTACGAACATTCCTTGCCAAAAATTTTCAAAAGCCACTGCACCAAAACGCGCGCGCCGTATGAAGCGGATCGGCATTGAAATCGGACGGGCGCCGTCGTTGCCGCGGCCAGTGAACGCACAGATAACGCGGAAAAACTATTGCGCACATATTTGCCGTACGGTTGCACTGCGGTCGTAGTGCCGCGCTCACCGCAGGCGCTTATCTGCTGTAATTATTGCACGGAAAATCCAGCGCATCCTCCATTCCATGTTGTTTTTCGCGCCTCGTTAGCCACTGCCAACGCCTCTTGACTCCTTTTGTACTTAGCGACGAAGGTTTGTTTTAGCTTCCAGATAAAGAAAAGTTTACATCGGTTTTAATAGTAGATACAAATGGCATGCTTAATAGCAAAGTTTTGAAATTTCAGTATTGTTACAATATTAAGATAGTACTAAAGTGATACTACACTGTCATAATATTACAATAATATTGTAACAAGGTTGTAACAATGTTATAATAATATTACTACAATAATATTACACGATTTTCTTACACGGTATTTGGTGTTATTATGAAACGATGAAATAAATCTCGTGCGCTTTACATATAAGAATCTTCAGAAGTATTCCATCTATTCCATCGATCTGTGTCCAGCACAGCTGCATTCAACACAACCATTATTATCTTAACCTCTTAAATACGTCATTGAAACAATTGAGGCTCTCTCACGTTTTTCCTTGACGCGCGTGAAAGTCAGCACGCGACGCGTTGAACAAAAAAAGGTTCTCACCTTCCGAGACTCTCCACACCTTCGACGCGACACATTACCCACCTACCGGCCGCGTTTCCCCTGTAAACATTCATCGGATCGCCATCGCTCGCCGAATTTTGCGAAACTAGCGCTGCGCACGCCGATTTTGCGCTCGCCCCCTTGCGCGACTCGCGCGCCGCGCGCGCCCGTTCTGCCTTTTTCTCGCGCTCTCTCTCTCTCTCTCTCTCTCTCTCTCTCTCTCTCTCTCTCTCTCTCTCTCTCTCTCTCTCTCTCTCACGGTTTCGCGAGAGGCATGTGGGTGAAGGAAATGCATATACATCGCGAGCCGATAGCCGCTCGATCTCGATCAATATTTTTTTTCCCAGGCGATGACAGCGATGAACCGAGGTTTATTAATTTTATCGTCATCGCCGATGCACACCTCCGATAAAGAAGCGCGAGAAAAAAAGAACCATTCGCGTGAATTTAGCCGCAGATGTTATAACCAAGGCCTACTCGTTCAATGCGAAATTCGCGATTACGCGCGGCGTCTGAACTCAAATTAACGGTTTCGAATTCGAATAAATTATGTTTTCTTTTTTTTTCGAATTTCAAAAGTAGCAAAAAACGTTTAATCGGAATAATTATCTTCTATTTGGGTTGGGTGCGTTATATAACGCCGCAAACAAAGAATATGGTTTAGAAAGTTATTGCAGTGCGCTCGTTTATGGCCTAAGGTCATGCTTTGGTGACTTTTGAGCTATTTCAGCGGTGCATGAAATTTTCAAACGTAATTAAACACTTCGCTCGTTGCAATCAGTTACATTGATCGGATTTTCCCGTTTTATTTGCAAAATTGATGCAAATTAATTATTTTTAAAATTATTTTAATTATTGATTTTATAATTCAATCTTAGAATAATTAATTATATAAGTTCGAATATTCTGAAGAATCTTCAATACAAATATAACGGGTTTGATCAGGTTTTCAGGTTATGTGAAGCATCTTTCGGCTAATAAAATTTCACTCCATACATATAACCTTAACACTTTAATAAAAAATAGTTCTTCCAAAGAGGTCCTAATTTAACCAAATTATTTAATACGCGAAAATATAAATTTTAATTTTAATAACTATAAGAAAGCATTTAAATTTTATAATTTTAATTCAACTCAGTGCAAAGAACCTCTATTAATTTCGACTATTTTCTTTTGTCTTTTCCAGGAAAGATGCGGCCTTACTGCTCGAGCTGAGACCATCTCGTAGGCTTCGCAAGACCCAGAGCCCGCACCCGAAGCCGCTCACCAACAAGTAAGGATCTTCCTCTCGCGTAGCTCGCGCGCGTGCGCGACTCACGATACAAGACCGACCAATCAAGTATACTCCTTCTCTCTCGTCGTTGCCTCTCATCTCGCGCGACAGACATCTAGCTCCCTACCCCCTCTATATATATACATTTACACTCAGCAGCAGCCAACACAGAAACACCCATATATTATAAATTTTCACACATAACCTATATTCCCTGATAAGGAGAGAGAGAGAGAAAGAACTCAGCCAAACAAAGTAAAACACGAGAGACATCACTCTCGACATTGTCCAAAGAGTGAGAAAGAGAGAGAAAGGAAAGGACGACCGGCACTGAAAAGTGCAGAGAAAAAAAAACAGTGTTTCCCGTTCGTGCATTGTTGCACGATCGCTCTCGTAGGTAGTAGTACTACACACGTGTGCGTGTGTGTTTGTGCGTGCGCATACCCTAGCGCCAGTGAGTAGGAAAGGCTCTTGCTAGTTATAAGCATGGAGCTGAGAAGTCAGAGCGGAGTTACGATGGCCTCGTGGAGGCTGATCATGCTGCCGCTGTTCCTCGCCCTGGCCACTACGACGGTACAGACGGAGAGCATTGGTGAACCCCTGGGAAAGCTGGCCAATCCGCATCCTTGCCCAAGGTGAGTTTTGTTTTACCAAGACTAAGAACAACGGAAATGCGTATAGCGTACGCGTTAAGCGTGATCTGGGCATTGTTTAGAATAGGAATTATTTTTAAATAATATAAAAAGATACTTGCCTTCGGAGCGCTCCCGCGCTCCTTGATAAGATTTTTGAGTTAGAATATGGTTATTTCTATAAAGAAAAAGTTACTAGAGGTTGGCTGGAGACTATTAACCGATTAAATGAAAATTGATGTTAACTTTCTTCTATTTAAAGATCGTTAACAGTTAATGGACATGACAAACTAAATGTTCCTAACGTATTAAATCGAATACTGCATCTCTTGAAAGTACTTTTATCTTCTGAAAGTTGGTAATTCCTTTAAATAAAATATTCGAACCAACCATATTCTTAATAAATAATGGCCACTGTTATCATTTTTCTATCCCGAATTGACCATCTTCTATCTAAAATAAGCAACTTATTAAATATTGTGCATCGACACCTATAAAAATAGAATTAAAATATAAAATTATTCGAAAGAAAAATTCCATTTCAGTGGCAAGACACTGCAAGAACCGTTAAATAGCTGAATTAATCGCGCATATCCGCTCGGCTCGTTTCCATTGTTTACAGTGCCCAGGTCAAGTTGCAACGTCTAACCTTACAGCGCATGCTTAGATATTTCGTCGAACTCTTTCACTTGTTCTGCTCTACAAACACATTTTCTCATCGTGCAAATATAATTCGGGTAATCGAACTAGAGTATAATTATTATATTTTAACCAAATTAAATCATAAAAAAAGTTTCCTTTGCAAAACCGTTACTTACCTATTTGACTTTGAACCGCAACAAGGTCAGGTTGCCGGTTCAGATGATCAGCTGTTTCCCAATATCAGTGGAAACGTTGGAATTCACAAAATACTCGCTTATACGCGCGTTCCGCGGAATTAGCATTCGAAATTCAAAGCTCCAGTTCGAATGTGTGACGGTTGAGATTAGATTAGATAGACGCAAGTTTAGGGGAATGAAAACATTCCGGCGTTGAATATAACATGTACTAGCGTTAATTGGCGCGCTACGCCAATTATTTGTTATCCAAAATTCGATGTTCAATTGCTTACATATCCGATAAAACGATATTTCTCGAATAGGATTTTTATATAAAGGACAGTGGTGGAACTTGGGTATAATTAATGGGCTAAAGTGCGTCAGTTCGAAGTTAGAAATTATCATTTTCGTATATTCATTGTCAATCACAACAATATCTAGCATAATAACAGCTCAATATGATTACAATAAACGAGCGTAAATGGCATAATAGAAAACGTACCGGAAATCTTTTCATTTGGATTCCATTGAAACCAAGTAACACTAAGCTACTTACAATGCCTCAAAAGTCATGTCCTTATTAATATTTGCAATATTAAAACTTGCGCCAAAATTTTCCAAGAACACTGACAAATACCAACACACACACACACAAACTCCAATATCGTGTTGTTAAAATTAACTCAAAAATAGACGTTATCATCTCGCCACTCTATTCATTTTTGGCAACACTGATTAATTGACCCCCGATGACACATCGTCAAGGTCAAACCCATTGCCCCCTATCAACGCTCGCATCACACCTCTCCGACTTATATCGCCTCTCTCTTCGCTTCTCCGCGGCATTCATCACAACGATGTTAAAATCCCGGCTCCAATCGAGCGTAAACACAATCGGAACAATATACCTATGTATATAGGTATGCCTCTCCGCAAAGAGTGAGATAATGGCCAGGACGGAAGTGCGACGCGATTCGTCGCCGTGACGCAAGCTAGCCGGCGCGGAAAAGCGCGGCGACAGCTAAATTGACAGTAGTATAGCCGCAGGTGGAGATTCGGTTTTGTGTTGCGTAATGTGAATTGCGGTGTGAATGAATAGGTGTAGGAACGGTGGTGATGGTTTTTGGGGATGACAGCTGGAAAATTTAGTAAAGAGGCTTGTCGTTTTATAAAATTTATCATATCTAGAATGACTGGAATAGTAAAGAAAATTTTAAGATATCTTATTTGAGATACTCAATATTTTTACTATTTTAAATGGCAAATGTCGTAGAATCACATACGGAAAACGTATGCCTTTACACGATTTTCCTCTGCGTATGCATCTCGAAATTAGGATCATTTCACGACTAAAGTTTTTCTATTATGGGAATCTAACAAAAAATGCAACACGGCCAAAAAAAAATCATATGCTTGCCTGTACAATCTTTCCAGGTTACGTGTGTCGCATTCCTCTTCAACCACGTGACCGGCTATTTAGCACGGACAAATTACAAACGTTTCGTTCTCACGTTATATCAGAACAAACCGATTCTTCTCGCCTTTATGTTCTCGACTCAACCCTGTATTCGATTTCCACTTTAAAAGTGTAAAACAATAGATTTTCCCTGTCGACAGACACGACGTTTTACTAACAGTTTTATAACAAAAAAGACAAGATTTCCTGTTACCATATGCATTTCTGTTCTCTCTCTTCCTCCCGTCGACCGCATCCTTCTCTCTCTTTCTCCATCCTGCGCACAAGCTTTTACGACGTACCATTTGCAGGTTATGTTACACCACGCGTATAACCAGCGAGCTTTTCAATTTCACGTTGCAAAAAAAAGGATGTTACATATTATATTTTTGCTCTTCGTGCGTCATATTTTTCTCAATACACGTACGTCGTGAAAACTACGTTTTCTCACCGCTACTATATTACACGGAGAGAAGAAAAAAAGAAGAGTTTCGCCGTATATAATATCTATTTATAGCCGCTATGCAAGAACGATTGTTACGACGGTTATACTGCCGCGTTGCAGTATGAAGTCCTTGCGCGCGAGCGAGAGAGAGGGATACTACAACCGTATGTGTATACAGCGCGAGTTCGTTTACCCTAAACCCGCGGATTTTAGCGCTCTGTCATTGGTTGTGCAACGACGCGCCAGTCTAGTATACGTTCGTTATACGCTTTCAAAGGTGTATGGAAATAGAACGGTCGTAGCCTAATTTTCCGCTCTCGCGTAGCGGCGGCAGTATAATATAATGAGAATATCGAGAGAGAGTATCGCTCGCAATAACAAACACGAGGCTGATGCTGCTGCCGCGCGTGTTGTTGTTTTGAATGCGACGGACAGAGAGGAAGCTTTCCAGGCGGAAAGCTTTTCGGTTACGAGGAAATCCGATGACCTTCGCATTTTTTTTGTTTTTTCTTCGCTTTTGCGTGGACTTCGGTATCTGGAATTATTTATTTTTTAAATTTTCATACAATCAGGATGGGATTGGTGAAAGATAATTAAATTGAATAATCATTTTTACTCGTAGATGATAACATTTGTCGAGAAATCGGTTGCGTTAGTTTGTGCGCTCAGCGAGAGCGTAACCATATTCGTCGTTCTGTCTCTCTCGCTCTCGTGCACGTCGTCTGCTATTTGAGTTTATAATCATTCATATCTTTTCGAGAAGCTCGGCTTGACACATATTTGACAAACTTAGAAGAAAGAGCTAAATTTCATCTTTCTTAAGCCTATGTTTTTCTTTTTGAAGCCGCGTTTTTTAACGAAGTAACACTATTACTTCCTTTTGTAGGTTATATGGCGCTCATTTACGCTCAATGTAAAAGTAACCATTTGCAATAATTTTTTTTCTTGAAAATTAGATCGGCAACGTGCATAAACAAAAATTGTAAAAAAACTTCTTTTTTTTTATTAAAGATTGTAATGGAATTTTTTGGTGTCTTAGTCCCATTTTCACGAACATTGAGGAACTGCCTTCACTGAAAATAGCCCGAAACCACGTACCTACAAATAAAAACACCTATACCTTATAACCAAAACCATCCTGATCTACTCTCTAATTTCAACACCCAACTCATCTCTTCTTTCCGCATCAAAGCCAGACAACAGCCATGACGTCAGGTTCCGGAAAAGCAAAGCACGCGGAGAAGTCAACAACCACTTAATTCGTCGCGGCGGCCATTTCGGGAGCGCGCGTGGAAAAGAGAGAGAGAGAGGAGGAGGAGGGAAACCACGGGCCACGTGCCAGCTGTATATACACAGCGGCAACGGCGTGTGTCACGCGACAGTCGCCCGGTCACGGTGTACGATGAGAGGAGGTTTATTGCGATTTGAATGTCACGAGAGATGGGGGCATTAAGAAAGTTTTGTTTGACAAAGCCGGTGTGCGTGTGTGGATTTCGAAAGATCTTGGACGTCGGTCGTCGTTTCGTATACAATTTGCACTACATTCGTTCATTTTTATTGCTCGAAGCATAGCCACTAAAATTTGCCTATTTTGATTATCGTAAACAACTAAAAACAATAAATCAACAACTCTCGTCTATCATTCAGCAGACAATCGCTTCGCGGAGGGACCCTTTATATCCGCGTTCGCTGAGAAACACGTTTAGCGGGGGAAAAATGCTACAACTTGTTTCGCCGACTACAGACACGAGGCTGATTTTATGCAATATATGTGTAGAGCGTCTGTGGGTTAAGTCACGCGCGGGTGTGTAACGGAAATAGTCGTCGCGTGGATGGAAATGGACTGATAGCAGCGGACGGTTTCTCGATTGCATTGTTGATGCTTAGATGACAGATGATTCATAAAGGTATGGGAAACACGTTGGATAAATACGTGATTGTTGATTGTTTGCTCCGACAATATATGAAATAAAATGTATCGTTATATAACTTTTCGAACGATCTCGGTGTCTGTAATAAACTTACAAAGTCTGTTACTTTATTTCTCTTCATTTTCAAACCATTCGCTGTTATAGAAATTTCCATCTCTTCCCCTAAAGCTCTCTTTTGAATCGTACAATTACCGTACAACAAAAGCAGCATATTAACAATGAAACGTCAGCTTCGAAAGTACACACACACACACACCCAGTCTTTGTGCCTTACTTACGCGTCCGTCATCATTTTTTTCGAAAAAAACGAACGAGACTTTCGAGCGCTCGCGCGCGAATTGAAGGTAATTTCTGCAGTTTCTCGGCGACCTTGCGCCTCGTTTCGCGAGAGCGGCGGTAATGTACCGCGCGCACGCGTAAGTGTATGATTTTTCAAGTGCGCGCGCGGGCTTCTTCGCGTTGTATTATGGGTAGACAGTAACGTGAAAAGTGGCTTTATATAGTTGTTTTTTGCTATTGGTGTACAAAGATTATCACGTTGGCGGAGTAATAAGTTCTAGTGGATATAAAGTGTAGACATTAAAATGATGAATAGATTTTCTCGGCGTATGAATTAGCGTAATAAATTATATTACACGCTTTGGGTTGAGATGATTATGATTCATGTTTTTTGGCATCAATCAAACTATTTTGTCACGAGTGTATCAAAGGAGAGTCTATATGAAACTGTGTATGAGTTTTTATATTATACACGAAAGAGTCGTATAATAAATTACGCAACGATACAATAATAATTCTCTAATTGAAGGTTAAACTCGCCATTAGTCGCGTACTGATAGCGTTTTATATTTTATACCTAAAAAAAATGTGCTATTTCTGGGGCCTTTTATCTTTTTATTATTTCAATTTTGCTCGCTTTTATTTCGTATAGCACTAGCTTTTCCATAAATAAATAGAACGTAAAAGAAAAATAACTATTTGTACGATTTTTATGTGAAATCCGTTCAGAACCCGTCCTACCGTCCATCTTGAATTCCCAACGAGACAATTGCAGGCGGCGACGTATGTGCCGCTAATTCGCCTTCATTACGTTAGTGCAAGCACGTGTGTGCGGAAAGGAAAAGACACTCGCGCGAGTAGAGTTCTTATGCAACGATTCCGTGCGTAGCAGTTTCGGCGTCGATTTTGGGGTACAGTAGAAAGAGTAAACGAGAAATTGCAGGGAATTTTTTTTGTGAGAGATTCGTAAAAATTACCATTTTATCTGTTAAAGCTATTACAGAATGTAAAAACCCAGAAAATGATTTTACTAGGAAAAACCATAACACTGTATTGTCAAATTTTCTATAAAGTATGGTAATTTTTTGAGGTTTTACTATCTGTGGTAATTTTACCATACTGGATGGTAATTTTTACAAAAGCATTTACAATTTTTATTTATTTATTTATATATTAAAAAATATACGAGCCCTTTTACAAAGAAATAACGAGATACAATTTTGTTTCAACATTTTTGGAGGTAACGTCAGATAAAAATAATAATGTTTACAGTAAAAAGATAAATATCGGTAATGTCGGTGACCCATATATAGGTTTATCAAACTTTTTCCCAGACATGAAAAACAAATAATATTGTAGTTTACCTTTTTCACATCCATTTCGACAATATTTTTATTACTACAACCACTGCAATGACGCAATTCTCGGATTTTCATCCAAATTCCTCTCCCCGTCGGCGCGCTCTCGCCTCATGCGCTTTGATTGAAGACGCGCCGGCCGATTACCGCCAACCTCGCAGCGTTCACGAAACATCAGCTTGCGCATAGCCCTGAATATTTATCATTCCGAGGAAAACGTTGGCGTTCCGCGTCGCCCAACGTCGAGTCGTGCAATTACATACCGCAAGCGTGTATATATCGAGTGATTGACAGACAGAAAAAGTCGAGGAGAGGCGCCGCGCGGTATCGATGTCGCGCAGATAATTCGCGAAGAAACGTCCGCAATGCGTGCAGCACTTTTTGTGCCGCGAATACTTATTCGATTGCTGGTCTGGCGGGTGTAATTAAGCGTTTTCATTTTTAGAGTATGAGGTTTTGTAATTGGAGAACGGTGGAGTGGTTGATATTTTAGTAACTATGGTGAAAGATAAGAGTAGTAGATTTTAAAATTGAAAGAATAAACATAAAAATGTATTGTTATAAAATTTGTTGCTAGGGGTCACGATTACTATTTTTCTGCTCGACGGCGCCGGAAAGCGACAACTTCGTTTCGCGCAGCGGCCGGGAAGTTGGCGCTTTCCGGCCGGAGGGCAGAAAATAATATTAGTTGCTAATGATTATATGATCAAATTAAATAATTAAAGAATCCAATAACACTCAGCATCAAAATAAGAAAAAACTTTCGCCTCTAGAAATTTCCGCGGCACCGCATCCTCCACTTCCTGCCTCTCTCGTTCTCTCTCTCGTATAAACGCGCGCGGCCGTCGCAGTGGTACCCCGACCTTGACCCTGACCGTTGGCCTTGTCTCCTGTCAGCGGGCGCGAACGACCTCTTCTTCTTGCTCCATTTGGCCCTTTTTCGTGGGTGGATTGGTTCCGGTATTATAAGTACTGAGGTGCTAAGGTTTGGTAAACATTAGTATAGAAGCTGTAAAAATCTATAGAGTTACTGTAGTTCGTGAGGAATGTTGATGGACGTCAATATTTAAATTAAATATTTTCTGAATATAGCAGTGCAATAATTCAGTAAGTTGGTAATTATTATTTCAAACCTTTCGAAAAATAAAAATTTACGAAATTCCGAAATTTAAAGTCACGGTCAAATTAACTATATATAAGATAACCAATCGTACATAAAGATAACAATAATTACAGACGCTACACACATCATTCTTTCAAAGACGTCAAACCTAAAAAAGTTTCTTGCTTACACACAAGTTTCAACGTTCTGGAACTTAAACGTCTCAATTTCGGCAAGTCAGTGTAACGACGTCAGAGCCAAATTAGCACATTTACTTAGTTTGTATCGCGCTTGATAAGGATAAAGGTTGACTTAATATCCGACTTTTTAAAATTCTTTTTAACGCGCTCGCGACCACGTGAATTCCTCTTTAGGTAGTGCACGATAAACAGAGTAAAAGATCGGCCAAATAATGGTTAATGATTTTTTCCTTGAACGGTGAAGGTGAGAGACAAAAATCGTCACGTTTTCGGTTAAAGTCGCGTGCCGTGAAGCCCGATTTCTCGCAGTGTTAGCTGAAAATTAATACCTTAACTTGCCTTTTCTAATCTTCATTCGTATTAAAATATAGATATACTTAAAACGAAAAATCTGTTGTAATGTATTTAATTTTTTTTAGCACTGGGTTACGTTTCACTTTTCGATACAATACTACAGCTGCACACAACCTATATTCTTCGCACAGTCAGTCATAGCCACACGCAGTCGCATCTCGCCACAAAATTAGCCAGTTCCGCATATATGTACAAGCGCAATGAACGTGACCTTAACAGCACTACCTACTACCATATCTCGGTATCAATATTTTTCTCGAGAGTGCAGACCTGCCCCGAATGTTTCCCATCATGATCGTAATCGCGCGATCTCGTGTATTGGCTAATCGCCGCAGTTTTCCCGCGGTGTCGTGCGTTGCCAACCGCGCCACAACGGAGAGACGTTTAAAAGATTGACGCGATTCCGGGAATCTGGTTTTGTCCTGAACATTGTTATCCGCTGAAATCGCACGAGAGTCTGGTGTGGAAAATTAAATTTGTTCCTAATTTAAAAGGTCAAGATTGTCGCGTTATTTTGAAGAATATATATATGTATATACGGAATATTAAAAGATTTTAATAGTATACAACAGGTTTGACTTCCGGGTAACATATAATCAGCTAAAATTGCACAAAGTAAGATGCGTTATGTAAAGAGATTCTCTTCATCAAATTATACCGAGACGTCTCGAATGCCGGCATTCATACAAATCTGGCACAAAGTTGCCGTTTGATCGTAATAATCATCGGATACGCGGGACAAAATATAGAAATTTGATTTACAACGCGCGCCGCTACGAACAATTCGCGGTTGTCGTCGTTTAAGCAAACAACTAAATTTAAATTATACCCTTCTCTCCGAAAAGACAAAACCACCTCGATGCGTCCTTTGCCGCCGCGTTCTCCGTTTCTTTCCACGCATAAATCTTCATTCCACCTTCTGCTGGACCCTCCTGAGAGAGCGCCATTACCCGCAATATTATTCCCCCTACGTCGAGTCCGGCGCTGCACGCGCGGTCCACATGAGCAAAGGATGAGCGAGATTAGGGGCCTCTATAAATAGAGCCGTCGCACAATTGCCCGGCGCGAGGAGAGAGAGAGAGAGAGAGAGAGAGAGAGAGAGAGAGAGAGAGAGAGAGAGAGAGAGAGAGAGAGAGAGAGAGA
>JAPYZO010000400.1:0-27236 GCA_030522905.1 Torymus flavipes | reverse complement strand
GGGGGGGGGGGGGGTGGGGGGGGGTGGGGGGGGGGGGGGGGGGGGGGGGGGGGGGGGGGGGGGGGGGGGGGGGGGGGGGGGGGCTGGATGAGAAATGTCGGGATATGTTTCTAGCGATTTTTCAAATTGAGCTTAAAATGTGAATAGTAAGAGGGGACAAAATTTGGATATTATCCATGTTAAAAGTAGACCTTAATCGTCGATGAAATAAGTAAATGTTGTATAAGTTTTATTTACAATTTGTCGATATATCTTCAATTTAGTTCAAAACAGATATTCGTTGGAGTAAAAAATTAAAGCATCGCAAGTGAATAGACAGTTGTTTAACAAGTTTTCTCCTCCCATGAATATGCGAATATCAGCAAATTAGATAGCTGCACGAGTACGAAAAATAGCGCAGAGTAAAATTAAGGTGAAAGAGTTTTCAAAGAACAATAGCCCTCATCATCATACCCGTCCTATCTTCTGTAATTACAGCGAAGTCTTCTGTCACGGGGAGCTGCTGCACACCATCCAGATGGCCTCGATCTATCCCGACTCGAAAACCTTCGTCGACATGAAGATGCGGCAGCCTACCGAGCAGACGCTCAAGCTCTTCCGTGACTTCATGAACCGTACCAACAACTCGCCCACCAGGACCCAGATTGAGAAGTTTGTTAACGACACGTTCGACCCGGCGGGCAGCGAGTTCACGGACTTTGATCCGCAGGACTGGGTACCACATCCTAAGTTTCTCAAAAAAGTCCAGGACGAGGACCTGCGCAAATTCGGTTCGGACCTGAATCAGATCTGGAAGCTGCTGGGCAGAAAGATGAAGGAAGACGTGCGAGAGAACAGCGAACTTTACTCCATCATCTACGTGGAGAACCCGGTGATTGTACCTGGCGGCAGGTTCCGCGAGTTCTACTACTGGGACTCGTACTGGATCGTCAAGGGACTGCTGCACTCGGAGATGCACGCTACGGTCAGGGGAATGTTGAGCAACTTCGTGTCGATTGTGGACAGGTATGGGTTCATACCTAACGGCGGTAGGATCTATTACACGATGAGGTCACAACCACCAATGCTGCTGCCGATGGTACACGAGTACCTGAAGCACACCAACGACTACGATTGGCTGAAGGAAAATCTGTGGCTGCTCGAGAAGGAGTTCGACTTCTGGATGACGAAGAGAACGGTCGAGGTCGAGAAGGACGGGGTTACGTATACCCTGGCTAGGTTCCACGAGGAGTCGTCCGGACCACGACCTGAATCCTACAGGTGGGTTCTTATGTTTTTTACATTGTTAAGAGTTGACTTGGATGACAATATACTGTCTATCTCAGTTGTACCTTTAACGTCATAAAATAAGGTTATATCTTACAAAAATTTTGCCTAATAGCCAGCTTTTAGGTTCTAGTGATTAAACCTAACAGCCTATGAGATTAATATACATGAAAAACTAGCTTGATACTCATTTTTTATAGTCTAAACTATTTTCCAGCCAAAGCAAATGATGTTTTACTCACGAACATTTTCTTTATATAGCAAATTTACAATCGCAGATACTTTCAACATAGTCATTACAGGAAAATTCACTTTTTTTAATTCATTGTTTATTCATATTTTATCTTTATCATTGAACTATTACATAAGAACAATAACAAATAAATTTATAAACTATTCATATGATTTTGCAATTATAAAATGTAAATACTTATTGACTGCTTGTTTACTCAATCTGTCAATCACGAGGTTCGACAAGTTTTAATTAATTGTTTTGTAGTTTTATCCATTTAAAAAATAGCTTTATAAAAAAAATTCAGAATTTGATAGTTAATAATTATTATGACCAATGTTTCTAATCAAATAATTATCTATATTTTATTCATTATATGTAATCAAATTTTAAACGTTCTCGTGCTTTTTAATTTCATATATACATGTGATTTAGAAAATTAAATTAAATAACAGTGTTTACACTTTCAACTATCTATTCTCTTAAATTCATGTCGATAAATGTGTAAAGCTTTTTCACTGTAAAAATAATAAATTTACGTGTAAAATATCAAGCTAATGTAAGTTTTGACGTCACAGCGAGCTGATTAAAGTTTTCGTGTCATCTTATTACGCGGTAGTAATGAAACATAATTAATTAATTATCGAATAATACTGAAATTGTGTATAAACTTCGTTATTATCATAATCAAAAGAATTAATATCGATGCTAATGGTAAAAAAATAAAGTTAATGAGTTGTTCACGTATTCTAAATAATAAAAATATCATCGGGAAAAAATATTGCAACAACAAAAACTAAATTACCTTATACGCGCATTTCACAATTTATATTAACACTCGCATAAAAACTGAGCTTGTAACATCTATGCGATCGATAAGTATTCGTTTAAATAATTTAAAGACCATTGAGAAATTTATATTAGCAAAACGTACACTGTTATGTTTAAAAATGCATATAATAAATTTAAAAGTCTCGGGGTAAAAACTTATAAATCAAGTTTAATGGAGGCGAGTAATTATCGCATTAGCAGCCCACATAGATTAGTTTTGCTTTTGTTCGCGACTATGCAACTTAAATTTTTAAAAGAGCGCATAAAAAGTTAATTAAAAATGTTGGTCATTTTTTCAATTCGCTTGCATGACTATTCATGGCATTTTAATGTTAAAAAGTTGTACTGATTATACGAGTGGCACTAGAGTCTACGTAATTATAGATTCTTTTACAATTGTTAGCATACATGAAATTAACTGCAAAAGTGAATTTTCCTTGATCCACGATAACTCTTAAAGTTTTTTTGAATATATTTTTTTATCGCTACTTCAACCCTTAGTTATTAACTTGTCGAGAAAAAAAAAATTGGCATGTATCCTCAATTTCATTATTTCCTCATTACATTATATAATGATTCTACATATAATTATATGAAATTATCTTTGCATTGAATAATTAGGAACAAATACCAAATTTTCAAATTATTTCTATAATACAAAAAAAAAGACTGAAACAGTATGCTATGAATGTAAAATTATAAGTATCTTAACTTGTTAAAATGAAAAAATCGAAATAAAAAAATAAACGACATCAAAATTTCTTATTACAGGGAGGACTACCTAACTAGCCAGAGCTTTCGCTCGATGGAAGAGAAAGACAATTATTGGTCGGAGCTGAAGACCGCGGCTGAGACCGGCTGGGACTTTTCCAGTCGCTGGTTCATCCTCGACGGGACCAACAAAGGTACGTAACGCCAAGAGCAGTCACGCATTATCTGTACGCGTTTTGTCAAGGCCAATCCCGATTGCTCGCTTTCCGAGTGAAAGTCGCACGTCTTTTTTTACGTTTCTTTGACTCATTGTCAGGTTCAATGTTCACGTTTTGAGTGGTTGCTATTTAATGCGGTAAATATATACTAGTTTGCAATGCTTTAGTAAACGATAGTATCGTTGTATGGAAAGATAAAAAGCCGCCTGCGTATTTAAACTTGAAGAAATATTCTAGAAATTCAGTAGATTATATTTATGGACAGAAAAACGAAGGATCCTCGTAAAAATGAACACTAACCTAAAACCTCTGTATTTTTCGTTTCAGGCAACCTAACCAACCTGAAAACGCGCTCCATAGTCCCAGTGGACCTGAACGCCCTGATCTACCGCAACGCCGTTCTGCTGGCCGAGTACAACCGCCACTTCGGTAACATCAGTAACGCTGAGCGCTACGAACGCCGCGCCCAGGAATGGCAGAAAGCCGTGACGGCGGTGCTGTGGCACGACGAGGTCGGTGCCTGGCTCGACTACGATCTCCTCAACGACCTAAAACGCGACTATTTCTACCCGACTAACATACTGCCCCTGTGGACCGGTTGCTACGACGCAGCTCGTCACGACGAGCACGTCTCCAAAGCGCTGAAGTACCTCGAGAAGAGTCAGATCATGATGAACCTGGGTGGCATACCTGCGACTCTCGAGCACTCCGGTGAACAGTGGGACTACCCTAACGCCTGGCCGCCGCTACAGTACTTTGTCATCATGTCGCTGGATAACACGAATGACAAGTGGGCGAAGAGGCTGGCGTACGAGATGAGCCAGCGGTGGGTGAGGAGCAACTACAAGGCCTTCAACGAAACCAACAGCATGTTTGAGAAGGTACGGTTATACCTGAAAATATGGATTAATTACTTATTAAAACACCTATAAATTGTCATTATAACAAATGTCTATAACAAATGTACCTTTTGCACATAAGATAACTTAAATTATATTTTGTATTAACTAATGAGAGGTGTATATAATCACGAGACCATCAGAAAACGATTATTAACTAAATTTTGACTTTTCTTCTATGTTGCAGTACGATGCGACGGTGTCGGGCGGCTACGGTGGTGGCGGCGAGTACGAGGTCCAGCTTGGCTTCGGCTGGTCGAACGGCCTGATCCTGGACTTGCTGGCTAAGTACGGTGACCAGTTGACCGCTGAGAACCGCTTTGTCCCATCGGATCAGCCGCTCAAGAACGAGGCGCCCCTGGTGGCGGGCGTCTCGACCGCTGGTCAGGTCATGACCGGTATTCTTGCCCTTATCATATCGCTGGCCGCAGGATTTATTGGGTGAGGTGAGTGTCAACGTCGATCTGTTCCTGAAGATTAAGACGCAGAATGGTCTTTCAACATGAAAGCGAAAGATATGAGATTGATATTTGCGGTTTTTCGCACTGTGGGTGTTGAAAATGAACATAACCTCAAAATTATATCAAAATATTAATGGTTATTGTTACGTGATAAAATAATATAAACGAAATTAAATGTTTTCAATATTAGAGTTACTAAAAAATTACGTCTCTTATAACACGTGTAATGTAAAGATTAATTAAATATAATCATAACGTAGGTATGATAGAAATCTATATTTCCAACATATTACGTAATGTACGTAAACTATTTTGTAACGAAAAAATATTATTATGCAAAGACAAATAATTCTCTAAAAATAAAAGATTTAAATCAAAGTCTATCAATAAGTAACATATTTAAATGTTGCATCATAATTGCTCGAGGAACGATGTCATAATATTTGTGTACTAAATTAAATGACTCACAATCTCGGCCATATCGGACATTCTCTTTCCGACAGAAAAGCCCGCGTATGTACTATCCTAGAGTGAAAGACCACTTTGTTACGCCTCGATACACCTATCACCGACTTGCGCAACTCGCCGACTAATTTGAATGTCTCTTTCTGTTTCTCTGTTTCAGATATCTCTTTGGACTAGAGCCGAAGAAACCCCGCGAAAGCATTCGCATCGCGCTGTCGTAAAAAACAATCGCGCGACAGACCAATGTTTTCAAGCATTTTTCATTGCATTGCAAAAAAAAATCAAGTGCAGCGTTGCAGGTCAACGCGTATTTTCTTCCCCTAACCTAACCTCTACCACCCCACCACCCCAATTACTAAAAGTGAAAAGAACAAAGATACTTTTTTGAGTGTATCGACAGTTGAGAAAGAAAGCGCGGGAATGAGCGAAGGGGCAGGCCCGCTAATTCAACGCCGTAGTATTATTAGACTAGTAAGAGACACGGCTCCGTGGTAAGGGAGTCTGAAGCGCGAGGCACACACTCGCTAATACTAACATAAAAATACACACACATATACACACACGCATTATTTTGTCAATTAATAAAGGCACGAAGGAGAAAGAAAAACAATTGTAATACGTGCAGGTCGCTAAATGTGTAGATCTATCTAGTCAGAGACGGACATGTGAAAGATGATACCTATTGCCGTTGTTATTATATACTTCTACATCTCTCATTTGTTTCTCCTTTTAATTTAACGTATTACATATATACACACAAACACAAGCACACAAATACACACAGCCGACGCGCGCACAGTGTCGGTTAATTGCCAAATCTTTAGAGAGTAAGTATGTATATTGTACGTACGGCCGGCAGCAGAAGCAGCAGCAGCAGCGAGACCATCTCGAAGATCAGCGGCAAGACCGTTATACGTATAGAGTATAATTTTCCTTTTTTTTTGTTTTTTACTCGTTTACTTTTTGTGTTTGTTTAGATAGATGCATGCGGTAAAAATGTCGTGATGCACGCTTGCCTTTTGTTATATTTCCGAATTCCATAGCTTGCATTTTAACGTTGGTTTTAGAGGTTATGGTTCGTTTTTAAGAGACACCTCCAGAATCAGCACGAAATTAAAATTCCGAAATCACACGCATTTTTACTGTAAATAAGTATCGTTTACTGTTATCACAGGTTTTTATTGTAGCTATTACTTTTCTTAGAGCTTGTACACACACTTATAAGCCTGTGAGTTTTTTTACTTGCGCCACTATTCCAATGCATTGTGATACTCAAGAGGACTCGCGTTTTGCCGCAAAAATGATAATCATCGACACTATACCGGTGTTTAAAGACGCGTATACACGATGTATATATGCAGTTTATCGGCAGCATTTCGATGAGTCGAGCCTCAACGGTTTACCATATAAATAAATAATTAAGTATATAGTGCATTCGTTTAAGATGAGGAAAAATGCAGAGTAGAGTATGTAGTTGTACGTCGATTCCAGTATATAGAAATTGAAACCAGTGATCCTAGTTTATTTATATACAATAACGATAACGAATAACATTGATTATTTTTTATAAATACGCCAATATGGGCGTATGCGTATTTAAACGATGAAGACGACGACTAGACTTTATGTCTATAATAAAGTAATAATTTATTTTCGTTATGAGTTCGTTTGGCAAAGTGTATCGAAGTTGCAACACAGGCACATACGCGCGAGGCAAAGAGATAGAGTAATGAAAATTTATATTATATCTATATATATGAACATACATACATTGTGATATAGAGAGTTGAGAAGAACATATGCACGAGACGACTTTTCATTTCGTTTTCTTCCCATCCGTCTTCTTCCCTCAAAACGATACATTGTGATCTTGCATGCAGAGGAGAAAAGAAACGGATCGAAGACATCTTGGATGATGGAGTGACTTTTGCAACGTGTACAGTATCTCGTGCATGCTGAGTGTATATGTATAGTTCACACACGTATTCTACCTCAACTCTTTGATACAAACTGTGTCTGTGTGTATGTGAGTTGTCTCTTTTTTTTCTTTTTTGATAAATGTCAATGTCGAATGATGATGATTATTATGAATAATGATAGTATTAATAACGTCAATAGCAATAATAAAGTTAACTCCTAATAGAACGAAATTCCTATACTTTATTCCCTTATTTGTGTTGTGCATGTACTTAGAAGAGGATGTTGAAAGTGAAAAATGATCAAAACTCTAATTTTTGAAGGGTATTTTTGGGATAATTTATTTAATTGAACTCTTTTCTGAAAATATACGCTTTTTAATAGATGCAAGCTATTGTTGATTTAGAAAATTACGCACAGCCAAGTTTCAACATCCTTTTTGAAAGATTGGATTTTTGTGTTATCTCCCTTTTCCTTTCTTTCCTTCATTTGGATTAATAATAATTTAATGACTTTAACCTTTAGTTAACATCAGATAACTATTTACTACATTAATGTCTTTATACAAAAACTTTTGTAATAAAAAATGTTCTATTTTCATAAAATTGTAAGCGAGAAAAAATCCACATATCTTAACAGCAAGAAATGAAATACGCAGCAATTGAAAAAATGTTTATATCTCGATTAAAATTTCTTATACGAGAATAAGTAAGTGTATGAAGTTATACATATATAAATATATTGAATGAAAACTTTAAGTATTATAAGAAAACAATAAAAAGCAATGTTTCATTAAAAATTCAGTTTGAAACAAAATATGAAACAAAAAAAAATGTTGTTATCCTTATAATAAAAGACGTTAACAAATCAAAATAAAGAATCCTTACATTCTGACATTAAAAATCGAGAGCAGCGATAGAATGTTTTTTCGTAAGCAACAAGATTTTTTCCAGATTCGATCTCTCGACGATTTCTAGGTATTTAGAGTAGTAGATCAAGCCGCACTTTTGTAAAAAAAAAAAAACAACAGTGACGCTAAAGAAGGTAATCTAAAATTCGTACACAGATTAAAAGTGATGCAATTTCAGGCTGTACAAAGTCAGACGTATTTAATCCTTTTAACGATCCTATCTTATTTATCGGGGTTCAGCAAACTGCACGGAAGCCCCGTCGGTAAAAGTTTTTGTTAACATTTTTTGCGTGGTAATATCATTATTGAATAATTAATTAATAGATATGAATGATTGTCGATAACTCGGAATATTACTAATGTATGTAGTAAATTCATTATAACCTTTTGACGCGACATAAAAATCATACAGATTTGGTATCTATAATAAAATTCGAACTTATTTAACAAACTTATTAATTTTCTCCAGTCACCGATGCACACGTATATATTAACGTATTTTCTTTCATGATTTAAAAGCCCGAACCGATTTCAATTTTTTTTCTCTTTACACGCCCACCTTCTAACCCCAAACGACTTCCACGAAGCAGACAACTGCACGCTCGACGACTAGAACATAAGTAAATCGGTCTCGCGCGATGCATCTTACGCAACGCGCGCGCGCGTGCACTCGAATTCTCCGCCGATTTTTTCCGCCGTGTTTTCCGCGCCGCGGGAAAAGTCCGCCGTGAGAGGGCGGAGTCGCTCATATAGAGATCGCGCGGAGCGATAAGGAGAGACAGCGAAGGCCGCGCGGCAGCGAGTCAGTCGCGCCTCGCGGTCCGCGCGAACGAGACGGTGGAAGAAGATCGTTATGTCAAAAACGGTGACACGATGAAGACTGATTGTCATGAATGTATATGTACGGGTGTAGTGCAGTCGCGTGTCGTCGTCGTGCCAATCCGCGTTTCCAGTTACGTAAGCCCCGTTCGCGAGGAATAGTACGCGCGCCAGTGGTTAATAGAAATTTGTAAAATTTTAGTTTTACGATCGGGGAACGGTTTTTTTCTATGCTGGAACAGTATTTTTTTTTAGTTCACTTGGTTATACAAACATGAAGATGTTGTATACCGGTAAGGTTCAGGAGCACTACACCTGTCGATAACGTTCATTACGCTTCTATACATTCGAATGTAAATGAATCACGTGTATTAAACGTATACACATGTGAGCATAAATACAGGGCGGAAGCAAAAAAAAAAATCCGCTAATTAAAATCGAATAACTTTTCCTTTCCGCGCGATCCCAATTAAACCGAAGGCCGCGCGCGCGAGTTTCGCGTGTACCGTTAAAGAGGCGATAAAAATGATATGCTAAGTGGAAGGTGTGTGCATACATACATGTGTACCGAGCAAAAAAAAATTGGGCGTGTACGTATGTATATAACGTACGAGGTTAACCGAGCGATGCTTTAACCTATATCTAGCGGACGTTATACCGAATGCAGGCGAAATTCGCGTAGGTACGAGGTATGTGGAAATTCGAATCGATTTGGATGGGAGTGAGAGAGAAGAAAGAAAAAGGGTAATTGACGTTTCTCGGGATTCGCGCACTGCGAGACTGCGATACTGGCACACGCGAACACGCCGAGAGAAGAATATCACGCGTCAAGGACTTTTGCGCTCTCGACTTAGCTCATCACCCGTCAAATCGGTCGAACATTACGTTCGTTAGTTCAAACGGTGACTCCATTTTTATCTCCGCTCGCGCACGTGTCAGTGTAACAGTTGTGATGATCTTATTCGCGTGTATGTATTTTTTTTTCTTATGGTATCCGGCATGGTTGAGTTAATCCCCCTTTTTATTATTAATTTCGAATGCGTCATGCTTTTTGATGGATAAGACGATTGCATCATAATTTGTATTATAACCTCTCTTTTAGCGCTGCTTCATGAAGTAGGAATAGCGTAAGTTAAATTATTACACTTACTTGAACTCACTTTTATAGAATTATTGACCGTGCCTTCGCTTACAATTATTATAATGAAACATTTAATAATATTTTTATAATACACGCTATAGGACAAGAACTCAAGCCACAGAGCATGAATTATGTAATTCCTAAAGTCTTGTTTGTTAATAAAGAGGAAATTATTTTATGTACCTAAAATACATCGATATATTGTGAACATTTATTAGAAAATACATGATTCTCATGTAATTAACGATATTACCTAACCTCAAAATAGGAAATAGTTTTTTCAACCAGTGTTTAGTACTGATGAAGATTACTGTCACAAATAATCCTTTTTTTTATTGTTATAAACAAATATTCGTAACCTCAAAACAAAGAAAAATGCTTGAAAACACTGTACCTCGACCCCCCTAACTACCCACTCGAACCATTCAAATATATTCTAAAACATTCTTCTTTCCTCTGATCCTCAGAATGGTGATGTACAAGCGTCGACACTACTACGTGCCGGGTCCATCCACAGCTCCGAGCCGTAGCAAAACGGGCGGTGTCGGTCCGGCCACGGCGCTCTACCGCAAGCGCTTCGCCTACACCGAGCTGAAGGACATGAACAACGACTGACTAGCCGCCGGCGAAGACGACGACTTGGAACCGCTCATAACCTAGAAGAGCGGGACCGCAGACGAGGATACTTGCAATCGAGGTGCAAGAGATGAAAACGGCGATGAAAACTCCGGTCTAGTCAGTATGCCGTGGATTTGGGGTTGAGTAGGAGAGTTGAGAGTCATTCCAGGGGGTTTTAGTGACAAGCGTTGCTGACGAAACGCGATTTTTTCTTCTTTGAAGAGGTATAAGCTCCAGGTTTGTTGCTTCACAACTTGGCTTTGTGTGTGATATATAAATAATCATAATTTGAAGCATAAGCGCCTAATGAAATACCAAGCGACGTTACCCTGGCAATTATCGCGTCACGCAAACAGCGTCACCCGACAATTTCCACTGGTAAACTGAAGCTTCTGCTTTGAATTTTACGGTTAGGGTTGTAAGTACGTTACTTTCGAAAATAATCAATCGCCTGCCCGGAATAACTCGCAATTCTCGCGTCACTTTTGTCTCTACCACTTCAGCTTTTGTCACGTACGTCACGGGGAGAACGACAGGATGGCGTTCTGTGTGCGCGTAACGCGATCGTGCTGTGCACGACTATAAGTAGTAACGAATCTGGCTGAGGTTAAATCGCGCATGTGTACATAGCGTAACTTAGTAACGAATCTGTAGCACGGATCAAGCGAGCTTTTTAGTTGAATTTTTTTTTAGGTTATTTGTTTTTTCATGGAGGTGTCGAAATGCGCGAAATCTGTCGCGGATTTTTAGTTGTATATTGGATTTTTTATATGTATGTTTCCCAATTTTTGAGAGTTTTTTTATTGGCATGCATTTTCGTGATACTTTAGTGGGGTGAGAGAGAACCTTTTATGAATAAATTAAAAACCTACCAGCTTCTAGAATCTGCATTGAAAGTATAAAATTTATAGGACGATAATTGACTGATTCACCTCGCAGTAAAATTTCCACTATTTATCATAGTCTACGTTGCAGATCAAAGGCACACCTAATTACAATGTATATATCAAATGAAATAATAGCTCGATTATACCTCAACGCTCGATTATACCTCAACAACCATAGACAGCTGCATTTTTATATAACAAAGTCCTAGAAATTTTCCACCTTCAAATTCACCAATCACGGATATCAAATAGATTCTCAATTCGCCCAGTTAACGGTTCTCCCAATGAGATTTCGTTTCGCGTATCGGCGCCTCTGGGTCGCACACATCGCCGTCGTTTTCTCCCCGCGTAGCTGTGATTTTTGCGTTTCGTGACAAGGCAGTGCTCGATTGCAGGAACGAATAAATGAATATCCTCGCGAGTCGTATGAACTGTATAAAAATGAGTGCCTTCGGCGGTTTGTTATAAGGGGGATGTGACGGGCGTCACGTAACGTCTGCCATTTCGAAATGTATATACGTCCCCCGCGTATGGAAACATAGCGCTGCTGATCGGCTTTGTTCGGTTAGATCTCGGTGTTCTTTGATATTTGAAATTTCAATACTCGATGCTTTCTAGTGGACAAAGTGATAAAAATGGCTTTTAACTATTAAGAGTTTTGAAATTTTTTGTCTTCCTTGATATATTTGCTTATCGGAGTAAGTATTTCGTGGAATGTTTTGAATTTCATAGTCACGTGACAAGGATTCGTATCGGGTTAGGTTAGGAACACGTAACAGTTACGCGTTCCTAACCTAACCATGCACCATTCCATAATGCATTTAAAATGTTTCACGAAATGGCTATCCGATTCACTGTAAGTTAGTAAATCATCATTGAAACTTTATATGCACCAGATGTAAAATCAAAGCGATCAGCAGCGCCGACTATTCATGCACCAACGACTGACAACTCAATATGTGAAAATTAATTACATCGAGTACAAAAGGCTCGAGTCCGTCTTGTCGAGACTCAAAAACCTCCTTGTACGGGATGTCGCGAACAATCTTCCTAACGACAATTATTATCTACATAATGTCGAGCGAATGTGTCGTAGTTCGTGTCACAATTGAACGAGCGATTTAATCATATATTATACCGACCGTCTCAAAGCTATAGTATCGCTCTTGTAGAGTTAGGACAAAGTGTCGGCTCCTATCACGAACACTTGTGTCTGTATAGATGAATTATGACAATTGATGAATGCGAAAATTAAATCGATATAAACATGAGAGAGAGAAAGAAACTATCATAAGATGCAATCTTAGATGTATATATATATTATACACGCGCACAGCTGTGAGTACACGTGGTTCGGCCTGTCCAAGAAAACTAATTTAGCTCGCGTATAACGAGCGCAAAATGGAGTTTCGAATCTGTGAATACTTGAATCCTCTTTCGCTGTTACATTTTTTTTTTTTTAAGTTTCGAGAACTCTATTTTGCACATTTTATGGTAGACAGGAACTAAATATATATATATATATATATATTATATACTAAAAATATATAGATATATATAATTACTTATATTGGAGGTAAGCCTAAATGAAGCGAAAAAGATTAAGCTATATTACATTGTAGCGCGCTGTTCAGCAGCACACTCATACAAGGAAATGCGCGCGCAAACGAGTGAGTGCGAACCCTATATTTTCGATGGATGGGAGATGGATATAGGAATGAAATAGATAGATAGAATGAAAGCACAAAGTACGATGTATTTTTGTCGATATTTTTATATAAGATGAAACAAAATCATGAAGTAACAGCTCTTTTATTGTCCGCGTGTAATTTTATACATCGGATCGTGCACGAAGTCATCGAAATTTTTACTCCGCTCCAGTCGAGCGAATTTTCATCCAATCGAGAGTTGACGTTCGCTCGTTTTAGAGCGGATCTCTGTCTTTCGGAGCGAGAAAATCAGCTTCGACGAATTCGGAAGTAACAGAGTTTGATTTGGAATAAAGTAACGTCGTCGTGGTTGTCCGATTGAAGTGCGAGTCAGTAGAGTCGTAAACCCGTAAGTGCCATAACTTTGAGTAACCCATATCTACCTTAGTATTATCACTCGAACGGACAGCGACAGATTTTGCGAAGAATAAAATTTTTATGTGATTTTTTTTTTTTTTTAGTTTAGTAGCTATATTTATTTGGAAGGTAATCATCGGTATTAGATTTTTAACTAAGTAATTACTTTTTTTACATGATTTTTTAGAAATTTTAATTAAAAAGTGATAGAAATTTATTAGCAAATAAAAGTTTACTAGTGCAGGTATAAACAATTTTCGCGTATCTAACTTTGTTTCAAATCAACGTAATGTCATTTTAATGCATCGTTCTACTAATCGTTATTTTTCATCCAAATGATCATTTATCCTGTACCAGGTTGACAAAAAAATAATATGGGTTCTTTTTTTGTTTGCACAGAAAAAATAAAAAAACATTGGAAAAAGATTAAAACGAAATCACAAGAACTTTAAATTTTGACCTTTAATCTCTTTCGTAAAAGGACGAGAACTCAAATAATTACGACATTTTTAGCAAATTTTATAGGAAGTGTTTCGTTATTGTTTATTTACAATTATTTGTTGAGTTGTTATTGTTGTTCAAATTTTTTCTCGTTGTAAATGTCGTTTTTATTTCGGTTTGTAACGAAAAAAATTGGTACAGTATCACATACTAGTCCTATGATAGTAAGGTGTACTCTATTCTTTTATAACGATTTTTTCACTGCGCTTATTCGAAACTCATTCACTCCGTTAATGAGCGAAATATTCACTCGACGAAATTTGAAGCATATTAACCTTGAATCGCTCTTTTCATGCACGATCACTGCAGAGTGGAAAAATGAATGCTCGCGTCGAATGCCTTGATATTCATGAACACGTACAGGTTATGTTCTCGGGTATGACTCACTAGCGCGTTATTGCAGAACCATAGTCGTATAACCTCGAAAACCTATTTGTACTTTCGCGTGAGGTTTTCTCTTCGCAGGTGTCGCCCTTTTTCCCTATAAAGTGCCGCGTTACATAACGCACCACAGATTTTATTTTCTCCTATTTTCTCTCCCGTTATCCCCACTTTCGTTGTGTTTTTTTCTGTTTCTTGTTGTGCTTTCGAAAGAAAACGTGTACTAAATTTAGAAATAAAGAGAATTGGTTGGCTAGAACAGACAAGACAGCCGGCCTGTGTGTATTAAATTGTAGTAGTTAAAATAAAGCGTCACATTGTGAAGCTAGTAAATTTCTGTTAGGTTATGTTACATACGTTGTGCACAAACTACTGTGGTCACAATGTGCTCTAATGTATTATTATTATTATAATTATTAGGGAGAAAAGAATTTAGAGCGAATTTATATACGAATTTTAGAAAAAAGGCTATTACTGCCGTTATTACTTTTATTATTATTGTACTATTATCATTATTATTTTTATTATTATTACCATTACTGTTATTAATAATTTTTTTTTTATTTTGGGCTACTGGAGCTAAGGCTGAGCCAGAAAGTTGAAACGGAAGTCAACGAACAGAGTATAAAGCAAGTTTAGTGATTTATTATTATGATAATTGTACATATGACAGTTGTGAATTGCAAGTCGAACATTCAATGAGTTATTATTATTACTAATCTTCTGTGCAAACGTCGTGAGATTCATACTTTATAGATTATTGTAATTATATACATTATATTATTACATGTCCGTAAATGTTATTTTTTCTTTCGCTTTTTTTTTTAATCTGAGAATGCATGCGAATGCTAATCACGTTCGATTCGAGCAAAAACATGAGTATTTCGATCATTTATGGCGCATTGTACTAAGAGCGTCGACATGACTGTGCGGCTGTTGGTAAAACGTGTTAATAAATCGGTAATGTAGTTGATGTCAAGTCAAATGAAGAATAGATTATAATGAGTAAAATAAAGCGTGACCTAACCTACTGAGTAACATGACAAAAATTATTTACTAAGAATTTTATCCTATGATAATTAGAAGTATCTGTATCTCGTGATATATTGTGTAAAAATTTTTGCTATACCTACAAGTATTCAAAACTATCTTTCAAAAATCGAAAATGGTACAATGCTTGATTTTATAAGATTTTTATGTAAATAACTCTAACAATATATATTTTAACTTCGTCATAATATTAGGACCTGTTATGATATTTACTGTCAGTTATTTTAATAAAAATTATTTTATCAAAAATTTATCAAAAATGATGTACATTATTTCTATTCCTTATTCCTTGTAAGTAGCATGAGCTTGAAATCATTACATTTTTACTTCCTGCTACCAGTTTTACCAACAGAGTACGCATATGCGTAACAATGTCACAAAAAGGGTCACAACTTCGTAGAGGTCATCGCGTAAGTAATGTTATATATAACGTCACACGATGGTAACGCGATTTTTCTCGTCGTCATCTGCGTATCTAGTAATCTTTCCGATTTTCTAAACCGCCATCACAGATCGTCACTTTTATAACTTTTACTTACCGGAAAATTAGTCCATAACGCGATGCCATTTAATAATTACTAATATTATTAGTAATACTCGATTTTCAATACGGACACATGTACGTATCGGTATAAGTAATAGTTACAGTAAAGTGTTTGAATCTTCATCCTCACGCTCCGCGTTATACATTTTTTACTAACTACTATAATACATACCTTACAAACCAATATTAGTTACTGATCGAGGGAAAAAGAAACCGCAAAATCAATATGCACAAAATCGTTACTGTCGGCGTCCGGCAGCGAAAGGAGATATAAGACGCGTAATACCTCAATTTGTGTACTTGGAAAAGAGTATGTGCTTACGCGTTTCAACTATTCGCTGGATGCCGCTAGTTCGATGCTCTCTCTTAATCTTTTCTCGGCGTATTAAAACTATATAGGGAATGTTAAGTGCCCGCTGCGTGGTTGATGTGTTTATATTGTTAAGGAAAAGAGAATGAATAATTGTATGTGTTCATCGTTGAGCTTTTTGCGATTACGACGACGATGATGATGAGGAGCAGAAGGGATATAGTCTCAATGTATACACTATGTGAGCGGGGTGTCGAGAACCATATGTGAATATGTAATTTATGAATGTACAATATATGCCATATATATATATATTAAATTTTAAATAATAAAATCGCAACCCTGTTGTCACTTTTATTTGACCGTCCGAATTAATTGAATTTTAGTAATATTTTGAGTTGAGATTCAAAATACTTGTATTTATTAATATTTTAAATTATTATAGAAGCAAATTGTTATGAAATATTTAGTTAGGTACTCTATTCGTTTTTTTTTTATAAATTCAATCTTTCCATAAAAAAATGACTATAAACTGAACGTTCAAGCGTGATTATAATTTTTTATATTCATATTGATTGGAAGTAACACATGTAAGTTTAAAAGTCATTTATGAAGAATTTGTCACTCAGCCATCAAAATATATATTATCAAAAGTAAGTATAGATTTATATTAATTTTTTCTTTTTTCAATTGCATGTTTTTAAATAATTTTTTTTAAATCTTAACTTAGTCATTTCTATTACTTTATTCTGGTTTAATTTTCATCTGTACCATGAAATAAGAATTTTTCTATAATAAAAAAAATTATAAGGGATATATAATAATTATATAACATAGAGCGAAAGAGGTAAGTGATGAAGAGTAATAATCAATACAAGAGGACGAGTGATTTATCAAGGTTACTTGTATTTATACACAATAGACCATACATTGTAACAAGACGAAAAAGAAAATACTGAATCAAACAGACGACGCCGCGCGGAGTCTCCTCCGTGTACTCGGACATACACACATCACACGTGCACATAACGTATACGTGTACACGTATACTGACAGACATATACTCACACTCTAGAACTAATAATTACCATACGCGTAAATACAAGCCGTAAATATAACTGTGCCATACTGAGTACCGGTACACATCTATAGTTTCGTACAAATAAAAAAGAGAGAATAATCCTGACTCTTCGGCGTCACCGGAAAAAAAATTGAAAATATCGATAATATATACGTATACAATTCACAAGTGTGTGTTTATATAGACATTTGATATAAAACATACCACTCTGGCGTTTTCTTTTTGTTTGTGAGTTTTATTGTCAGATAATTTTGTGTGTATATGAGTTGTGTGCATCCCTTCTTTCTTTTTTTTTCTTTTCATTTAGCGCGCGAAAATTCGCCAATAAAATTTTTACAAAACGACGCAGTACCTCGTCTCCTCTCCGCCTAAAGCTTAAAGTATACCTATAAAAAGCCTCAAAGTATTTAAGACTACAGTTTTCTTTTTTTACCCCCTCTAAAAAAACCCTCTTCGTATTTTATACGAATTTCAGTAAGTATACACTTTCTTTTTTATTAAACTTTCAATTTTGTTTCATTACAATAAGGCATGTCAACACGTGGCTTTCTTCGTTAATAAGGCGTATTGTCAAGCGTGGCACTTTAATACGAACGGCAATGTTTGTTTGTAAACATCTTTTCGTGAGGCAGCTAATAATCAGTTGAGATTTATAAATTCGATTTTCGACGTGGCCACGGGCGCTGCAAATTCAGAATCGACGTGTGTTTTGTTTTTCATTTGTGCGTAACACGCGAATTCTAAATTTACGACTTCCTCGACCACCGCTTAAACACTTTTCTGTGCGTTCACACGTCAATCGCATAAAACATTTCCGAATATAAATTCTATATATATAAACTTATCACATGTACTCCAATTCGAAGTATCGAGCTATATAATGCCTTAATACTCTGAAAATTCAACGTAAAAAAATATTCGCACTTCGCATTCTCTCTCTCTCTCTAACTCTCGAATTCAATTTCAAAATCAAAAAAGTTACGATAAATTCGTCTGGACACTAGGATCAACAAAGTATATATATGAGGATCGCGATTAATATATGAGCTAATAGAAATCGTAAATAAAACAACAAAACAGGAGGAGGGCATATTCGCTAAAGCATATACATTTATAATACTAAAAAAGAGTTCGCGCTCTCCCTCTTACTTTCTCTCTCTATCTTTCTCGCGATTAATATACAACTGGAACATTAATACAGTAAACAACGTAAGTCTAATTGATAGTACGTTTGAATCTTTCAAAAATCGGCGAGCAATCCAAGTAATCGCGATTACAATATATAATATTAATAATAAAACTATCTATATATATGCGCTCAATATTCCATAACTATACAGACTTTTACACTTCTAAAATAAATAATATGATCTATCACAAAAAACATTGATCTGGTACATACGTATACGTGCATACAATATGTAATAATAATAATATATCGCCATTCGCACGGACAGATATTCTCACCGGACTATATACGTGTGTATAATGTTAGAGGCGACGCGTTGCGCCCAAGTCTATGGCAATAAACCAAATCTCCTTAATTTAAACTATTTACAGGTCTGTATGCTGACGGAGTTGAAATTAAGTTCCGGCGTGTACTCCCTTCTTGCGTCTAGGATCTTCTTTTTATTCTATGCTATCTGTAGAACCTCAATTCTCTCCGTAGGTTGAGTATAACTTGAAAAGCAGCTAATATGCACACGTGCATCGCGTTGATGAAGTGTGGAAAGTTGTTTTAAATTTAAGTTTAAGTTTGTTAAAAAGAAGATATGAAATAGGTAGCATAAACAAATTTAAGTAATATACCTTGTGGTGAAAAATTCTCAAAATACATTATTCAAGAAGATGATCGAACTTACACACACCGGAGTGTTTATTGTCATTTTTTAATTGTTCGCGATCAATTTTTTAATTTCTTAATTACTTTTTGTAAGTAAAATTTATAATTAATATTAAATAAAAACCAAAGTAACAGGTTAAATAGAGTACAACACCTATATGTGAGTAGCAACAAAACTATATCTTTAAAAGAACACCGCCCTAATTTCAGTTTTGAAATTATGAGAAATAACTGAGCATCTTTTCAATTTGTAGTATAATAAATTAAATACAAGTAAAATTTTTATAAGAATAATGGAAAAATTTCAAATTGTTATTTCGATGCTGCCCTTAACCTGCTAATATAAAATAGATCAATTTCAATGATTTAAAAGAACAATTTTTTTTATAGCGAAAAATTGCATTTAAATATGCAAGAAAAAAATTCACTCATTTTAACTTCATGAATAATATTTTATTCACTTCAGTTAGTTTTTCAAAGTTTTCTCTGCGAATAATTAATCGATTTGACTGAAAATTCTAAAAAAAAAATAAAATTCATGTACAAAACGCGGACAAGTCTTGAAATTGAAGAAAGTTATTAAATTTTCATTTTCACAGTTTCTATGTTACTCGTTTAAGATTTACAAGGTATTCTCTGCAATAAATTAATTGTTTGAGTTGCGATTTCAAGAAAATAAACATTAACATACAACGCGCGCACAAGTCCCCAAAATCCCAAACGATAAGATTTTTTTTTATGTATATGATAAAACCGCGTTGCTGTGGATACAGAAACATCTTCTTTATATTCCACTTATAATACATAGACTTTGGCGTTCCCTTTAAAAAAGATACAAAACTTGAGTTTTAAAATACCTTTGCAAGATTATTGTCATCTCATAAATAAATTTCACTTCGATGTGAACATCGAAAAAAGAAATTGTATCATTCGTCTAACAAGTCGATTCATCGAAACCGACACTACGAGATTAAAAACTCAAATACACAATAATTTCTCATAAAAATATAAAAAAATTTTTTTAAATTTCAACTATCACATTACCAAACTTCCTATTCCGACCTACTTTCTAAAACAACTCTCCACTCTACGCACATCGATAACTAAGACCACGCAGAAGGAAGCTATAACATATCGAGATGGTTGAATACTGCTTAGACTCTTTGAATCTGGGTGAGCGAAGTGCGCTCACTCAGCTCCTCAGACGCTGCCGCTGCTGACGATGCCTCGTCGTTGGCCGCCTCGTACTCTTGGTGCAGCCGGTCCTGATGGTCGTAGTGTCGCTCGTGGTTCGTATAGCGCAGCAGGGGGTCGTCGCCGCCGGTCTCTTCTTCGTTGCTCACCGCGCATGTTGCCGCTTCGCCTGTGAAAATTAAGTGGTGAAATTAGCGTGTCGGGGGTGAATTTTTTTGAGGGGATGCATAGGCAAACGATGGATGTGCTTGAATGAAGTGTAAACAACCATTGCATCATTGCAATTCTGATAAGAAATAAGAAAAACTTGTAGTTTATGGCTACTCGAAAATGTTCATAGACATATACAAATAATACATGTTCTAATAAAATAAGGTGCGAATTGCATATTTAATTTATATTCCCGACTATTTTTATACAAATGAATATTATTATAAGTAATTATTATTATAAGTATTATAACGTAAATTATGTGTTACAAAACAATTCTCATGAAATTGATTTCAATAAATTCAGTCCTTTTGCGACTGTCAAATTTATAAAACGAATGTAACTAAATCAGTATAGCTTTAGTGAACTGAAAACGTCAAAAAACATATGTATAAACCATCAAGCCCCAATGCCATTTTGAGTCGTTTAAATTCTTGATTACCCGGCTATAAAAATAGATTTCTTCGATCGTAATCAATTAAAATAACACTTTCTAAATAAAAGAAAAATCCTCACCTGGCATGCAGAGCTGCAGCTGATCATTGCTGGGATTCGTGCTATCTCCCGTGCCGCTGTCCTTACTATGCTGTGAGCTCGTGTCAAGGTAAAGATGTGTCTCGAGCTCGGTCGCCTGTCCCACTGCACCGCCACCAGCGACGCTCACACCGAGCAGCTTACCTGGCGACTGGTGTTGCTGATGCTGCTGATGCTGTTGCTGGGCGTTTAGCCGACGGCGGGTCTGGTAGATAATGACTACCCAGACCACGGAAGTACCGACGGCACAGCAGACCACTGTGATGATGATCAGGCCAAGCATGTCGTCCTCGTTGACCATCGACGTGGGAGCTGGAATTGGTTATGACAAAATGTAACTATTGTGGGTTTACGTAGTTTAAAGAGGATAATTCTGTGAAGAAGTGAAACATTTTATAGCGATTTTGTTTTGCGATATGTACTTCAATTAATGCTTTTGTATTTTCTCGGTAGATATGAAAAAGCGAGATGTCAGAAAATTATTCATAATGTTCCAAATTGTAGTGATGTCCATTACCGAATTAGTTCATTGTTCATTGTTGGGCAGTTATGGTAATATTTACTAGCTTATACATTTAGAAAGTTCAATAATATATTTATAATGTTTTGTATCCGTTGATAAATAAAATTGAAGTATTCAAAACATGTACAGCCGTACAGCCCTTAGCATCAGCAATACATTTCAATGAGAATTTACTTTTACATTTCAAAAACTAAGCCTTGCTTTCCTTTTTTTGACTAAATTTTCTTATTATCAATGGATATAATAGGGACTTACCATCCAATTAAATTCAAGTAAAAAATCTTTTTTTTTTCTTTGTTATTCCACAAAAACCAGAACCTAACAAACCCCAATCACAAACCGAACCTAGCAGAGCCTTCCCTAAACCTCTCAAAAAATCCCATATCTCCTTCTCTCCCTCACCTGCTTTGACGGTGAGCAACGACGCGCCGACGACGCTGCCGAGCGAATTGCTCATCTCGCACTCGTAGCTGCCGGCATCGCTCGGCACCGTGTTCACAATGATGAGCAGCTGGTTCTCTGCGGTGAAGAAGTGACGCTCGGTCGCCTGCAGCGGCTGGCCGTTCTTGCGCCAGCTCAGCTGCGGTCGGGGCGAGCCGCTCGCCATGCACTCCAGAACTATCGAGCCGCCGGCGATCGCTTCTTTGTTCTCCATCGGTTTCACGAACGATGGTGTTTCTGTGGAGAGTTTCGGAGAGTTGTAGTAAAGTATTAATGATAATGAATAATTGTGGTCTAAAAAGGACTATATTTAAAAGGATATTCAAATTCGTTCAGTTTCTTTTCGGACAGAATTATTATTCTCTGTCAGCTATTCAATCCTGTACTGGTATTCAATCATGAGATATGCCCAGTATTTAAAAATTTCATAATTATTAAAAATTGTAATAGAAGAAAAAACACTTTGCAATATTTATTTTTACAATATAAATTATCTGGTTTGAATAAATAAATGTTGCCATAAAAACTTTTATACAGTTCTAATAAAATTTTTACAATGCATTTAACTTTCAAATTATACTTCCAACTTATTCATATTCAACTTTAAAAAATTAACAATCTTTTTACAACGCTAAAAGAAAACAACTCACCTAGAATCGTCAGCGTGGCGTTCGCCGTGATGATCCCGGCGAGATTTTGCGCCGTGCACGAGTACAGTCCGCTATCTGCGGCCTTTACGTCAATGATGAATAACACGTCGTCGGTGGGCATCTTGTGCATGCGACGCTCGCGCGCCGCCGGGAAATCGTTGCCGCCGTCCTTCTGCCAGGCAATCTGAGGCGTCGGCAGACCCTCGGCCGAGCACTCAAGTCGCGCTGTACTGCCGGCCGATACGCGGATGTCCTGCGGTTGCTTGGAAAAGGACGGGTAGACTGGAGAAAGAGAAAAAATTAATTAGAACGGATAGAGAGTAATAAATACTATGTAATAAATATTGTTGTCGATAGTATTTTTAAAAAATACTGAGAGATCGAGCCAAATTTTAGTCAATTTCGACAATATTGTCATGTTTTGTTGTAAGGATATAAACAAATTAAAAAATTACCATACTTTGTAGGAAATTTCATTAAAAACGTAGAAAAATATATTATACGGTTTTCTAAAATTCCCTGTAAACTCGTTTCTCGAGACAGTAATTGTAATTTTTTGAAAAATTGTAAATTTTACTAGATACTTCTCTCTCTATAAAAATATATGCTTCGTATTTCTATAACGTATATTAATTGATATGTATAGAGGATCAAACTGCAAAATTTGTTGCCTTTAATGCAAAGATCTAAACCCGTATAACTTCATTTTATAGTTATTTGGTAAGAAAAAGAAAGATTGTTTCTACAAAGATAGAAATAAACCAAGTAAATTATATACATTTTATGAACATGCCGATATGCGTACAATATTGACCTATACAATTTTAAAGTATCTTTCAATCTACGATTAATGATGCGTTGTATCGGATTATATAATAATCTATGGGTGGCTATAAAAAGATCAATTAGAATCGACTTTAATACGCAAGCAGATATATAACAATACGCGGTAAATAACAGAGATAAACCACACAATGAAGCATTAATAAAATTCTTCGATTAAGATCCTTATGAAGTAATGTAGTATTGCTTTTTATAGTAGGCTTGCGAAGTTAAATGTTTTGTCGACGCAGTAGAATCTTAATGGCATATACTATATAGCAGCATAAAAAATGCATTCAACAACCAACTGTCTCTATAATGAGGTTAATAGCAAAGTATCACAGTTATGATTATCTACGAAATAAATACTCAAATAAACGGCTATTAGTTTTTCTTATCGTCAATAGTGCCCGTAAAAATCATTCAAATTATTTTATAAGTGACAGAAACGTTTTTAATTGTTTTTTTCTTTAAACATCCTCGCATCCCCACTTACCAAGCACGGATATCTTCGCCTTCTGCGAGTACGTCGTCCCGTAGTTATTCGACACCATACACTGGTACTTGCCCCCGTGGGCATTCGTCACGTTCACCAGCTTCAACAGCGACGTGGCTACCGTAACGCCGTCCGCGGAGGCTGGCTCGGTGTCGGTGTGCAAACTACGGTCGCGCAGCTCCACGTTGTCGTGCTTCCAGGTGAAGCTGAGCGGCGCGTCGGCGGTGCTCGTGGCACGACAGCGCAGTGTCACGTTGTCGCCCTTGATGCTCAGCTGGCTCTGCGGTTCCTCCACGATTCGTGGTTTCGGGAACTCGTCTGTGGACAGCGAGAAGTAAAGATTAGTTTGAGCTTGTAGCAAATAAGATGTTTTTAGTGTTGGAAGAAAGTTGTTGAGTGTTGCAAGGAATTTTCATAATTAGTAGTGACACTGGTACTATTAAGGTTGATGACAATATTTTTTTCCAGTATAACTGAAAATATGATTATATTTTCGTTTTTTTTAAAACCTTTTTAAAACTATTTTATAATTTTGATTTATTAATTTTATTTTTGATTGCTTAAAGTGGATTGGTTTATTATCCATGTTTTAATATCATTGCAGTTGATGTTATGCAATCCGTTTATCTTTAGTAAAAGAAGACAGAAACAATAAGAACGAATGATAGTAACACTATTAAAACTATTTTACATATTAGAACAATGTGAAATCTATAATGTCTCAACTTTCGTACGAATCTCTAAAAAAAGATATTTAGTTACATTTAGTTCTAACAAAAAGGTTTTCTAAAAATCTTTTTAAACTTATTCGCGTAGTTTTTGACATCTAAGCAATTAAAAACTATTTCACATAATAAATTATATTACTTGAAGCTTCCAAAACAAATGAGCAAATCAGTATACATACAATCTTTCCTCTAAAGAATCACAGACATAAAACCATTATGAAACCAACAAAAGTCCAACCACTCCTATCACACATCTCGACATAATCGCACAATAATCATCGATATTCCTACGATTAAACAGCGCAGTTCCGAGACAGCCGGCGAACAAACAGACAAACAAATATCGACTTACCGCAGGTGAAATTGGCATGATGCAGCTGGGTAAGCGGCATGCCATGGAGCCAGTGCGGATAGCCGCAACGTACGCGTGTCTCGCTATAGCGGTTCGTGCGCAGCCAGACGCTCAGCCACTGCAGTCCACAGTCGCAAAAGAGGGCACCTGCAAGAGAGAAGCGCACAATGTGAGATATAGTATTTCCTCAGGCGGTATTATGCACAGGTATTATTTTTTTTTTTTTGCTAAATATGAGCGGATTAGTTTGTAAGTCATTTGCGAAACGGAGATGTCGAGGTAAACGATTCAGTAGCTAGATGGGATGGCTATAGTGTGACGCTGTTGTAAAATAGTGGTTCGTTGATATATATATTGTGAATCAGTATCATATTTATCTTAGGTATATATTCAATTTGTAGATGAAAATTGGTTTAGAATAAATTCAAGACGAGAATCGATCAAAAAGTCACTTTTCTGCTATACATAACAAATATTTTTTTTTTTAATTCTCTTATAAATTTCAAATTAGCAATAATATATTATGAGAATTTAAAATAAATTTTGGAAAAATATAATAACTCTATTCATTAAATTCAGCTTCAAATAACTCATATAAATTCGTTATGATATTTTATAACATCTTTAATTCCATGACTGAATGGCGATTCATCTTATAATTTTTTTTCAATTAATAAATAAATTTTGTATCTATAATCTCACAATCAAATCTGCCACTTAAGTTGAAAATCATAAATTTTTTAAAGTTACACAAGTCTTGAATAAATATTTAGCCCACAAACTTTGCAGTTTCAACTGAAAACGTAAAATTAGACAGCTTTTATCTAATCAACATTATACAGAAGAAAAATTCTGTTTGCCTTTAAAAGATAAAAAGCCCTCATACTTGTGTTCATCTTGAGGGTCTTGAGGGTAGTGGCCATCGGTGCGAATGCGTTCTCTTGGATGCTGGTGACGTTGTTGCCGGTGAGATCGAGCTCGGTCAGCTGGCCGAGACCGTTGAACGCGTTCTTGTTGACGGACTTGATCTGGTTGTGGGCAATGCCGAGGTTCTGCAGCTGCGCGAGCGGAACGAAGATGGCGATCGCGTCCTCCACGATGTACGATATCTTGTTCGTGCTCAGTTCTCTGCGAATGGTTCAATGAGTTGGTTAGTACGAGTGTTTGGTTTTTCGATTGCGTGAGTTGCGCAGTGTATTAATGAGTAAAATGAAGGTTATTATTTCTGTAACGAATGTTTCATCATCTTTTTTTTTAAGAAATTTTCGTAGTTATCCACTGTTGCGAGAACGTGAAGAACAATGTATTGTTAGAATATGTAATAAGAAACATATAGAAATACTAAAAAAAAAAAACACTAAAAAGTACTGCAAAATACGTTTCGCTATCATAAATTTTGTACAATCACGGCGTGATCCTTTTATATTCTTTGTTAAGAATATTTTTGATCGAATTTAGTTTGGTGTCGTATAGATTCCAAGTAATCCATCCAGATTTCACATGACCAAATTAGAAACAAACCGATACTTTTAATGGAGTTATTACTGTTAAAATCATTCCAAAAAGTATAATAAAAAAATATATATATTCCCATCTCTACCCGCGCCTCAGACACTGGAAAAATTCCACGGAAAATCACTTCCAGAAATCCCCCAACCATCGAATCTTCATCGGAACAAATCACCGTGCGTTATGTAAAACCAATCACACCATTGCTAATCCTCTAATTGTACAATTCAATCGTATGTCTCGTCTGCGAGAAACCGGTAAATAGAGAGAGGAGAGACACTCACAGCACTTGGAGGCTGGTCAGATCCTTGAAGGCGCCCTCGGCGATGTAAGAGATGCCGTTGTGGCCGAGCTGCAGTTTGCGCAGCTTTCGCAAGGACGCGAAGGACGAGCGTTCGATTCGATTGAGCTCGTTGTGCGATAGGTCTCTGAAAAATAACAATGAATTAAATATTAAGAGAAAAATATCATGTTTATGAGTGATGAAAAAAATCGTCTGAATATTCAAAGATAATAGTTGAAACGGTTTCCCTGTGAAACTCAGATTTAGATGATAATATTGTCATTGAATAATGCAGTTGTCGTTTTTCTACCTTTCTGCGCAGTCACATGGGTTGTAGTTTCAT
>JAPYZO010000399.1:0-16185 GCA_030522905.1 Torymus flavipes | reverse complement strand
CGGGTCTCTCTCTCTCTCTCTCTCTCTCTCTCTCTCTCTCTCTCTCTCTCTCTCTCTCTCTCTCTCTCTTTCTTGACGGATTAAACCGAAACACTCATCTCATAACGACCGCTCGACGCCGCGCTTCCCTTTCCCTCATCTCCATTCCCTACTTAACTTTCCTCGAAATAAAGCTTTCTTCCGAGAAAACCAAGAGCTATGAGAAACGAGCGGAAGGCCGTCATAGCAGCGGCGGCGTCTACGCTCCATAATTAAAATAAAAAAAAATTCCACTTACAGCTCACGCACTTAATCTAGCGTGTCCAATTTCCGCGGGGGAATACATATCTCACCGCCGCTGCCGCCGCCCATAATCGGCCTCGATAAAGGCGAAACGAGGGAGAGAGAAAAGGATTCTTCCTCTCTCCCTCTTACTCACTCGGGGGAAATAAAAAAGGAGGAGAGAGCACACGTCCGCGGGGAGTAGGTAGCAGCAGCCCTGCCGCCGCCGGTGTGTAATTTGGTTTGTACAGGCCCGCGGCCCTATCTCTCTCCCTTTGAGCTTCGCTCTGATGTGCACTAGCCGAAGGCACGCGCGTGCCAGTAGTTCTTTCTTTCAATTCGGCCGGGTTAATTAAATGCTTGAATTATGGATGCGCTGAGGCGCTTTTGTTTCGCGAGCGAGTGAGTGAGAGGAATGCTTGTCGACGCTTTTAGGATACATGCGCGTGTGTGTGTGTGTGTTTTTTTTTTTGCTGGGAGGCGTTGAATGTTTAACGTATGGTAAGTGCAGGCCCGCGATATTCTGTATTGTTAAGTTGCGGATTTTTTCGCTGCAGGTGTGGCTGGATTGCGTGACCTTGTTTTTTTCGAGTGAACAGGGTGATGTCTTACCAAATCGCCTGAATACTACTTGAAATGATTCTTTTATATATAATAAAGAAGACTGGGAATTTATTAAAAGCAATAAAGTTATTATATATTTTCAAAAACTATAAGGGTGTTTTATCCGATATATTTCGAAAATATATAATTGCTGGTAATGACAACTCTCAACGTTCATGTAATTATTTTGTCCTACTTTAAAGAAAAACAAACCCTTTTCTAACCAGGAAAACTCTTCAGACAAAAAGAGCTATAAGTAATACATGAATATTTAATGATCCTGCTCTCTCGTAAAAGTTCAGCGTCATTGATCGAATTCAAGAGCCATTTAATGTCAAAGATAAAAAAGTTACAGCTTGAGCTCGAAATGTGTCGGAGCTTTCTATTCAAAACAACAATTTTCTACCTTCCTTTCAATAACAACCGACAAAAAACATAAAAAAAAAGTTATTCACAGTACATCATTAATTAAACATTACTAGTTAAAAAAAAAAGAAAAACAATTTTCGCGACTCTGTCAAAGTGTGTTCAAATATTGGGATTTATTTGAGAAACAAACAGCTCAAAACAGTTATATAATGCCGAGTTGCCGGTGCTGCTCACCTGACGAAAATAATTCCGCAAGACCGCGCCGTCTCGGTTCAAAGGATATCTCTATCTCTCACGTGCCCACGCCGCCACGGAGCTGATATTTTATTCGGTTTAATTAAGACTCGGGGTCCGAAACTCTCCGCGCGCGAATTATTAAACTGGAGCGATTTCGCGGAGCGCTTTTCGCTTGCGCTGAAAGAGTAGATATTTCTTGTATATTATTTTATATACGGTCGTCGCGTGCTTTTTAATTAAGCTTCTCGTGTGGCTTGTAATTGATAGCGCGAGGTGTTTTGATTGTTTTGCGAAATTTTGCAAATTGAACATTCCGAGTATGCGGAAACCTCGGAATATTCAGAGACGTGACGTTATTAAATTAAAAAATTAAAAATTAAAAAACAGAATCACCGATTTCACAAAGGTTAAGAATCCCGCTATCATCGCTTGCACAATTCGAATTGATATAACACTCGTCCGCGTTCGTCGCTCGACCGCGGCATGCCAATTCGATTCTCGCCCATATATATACACGCGTCAGCCACTGCTCCCCCTCTGCGCTATCGGATTTCCGTTCTAGCGGACGTATACCCATACGCACTTTTAGCGAGATTACGGCGGCGCGCGCAGTCATCTTCGCGTGCAAATCATCGTCATCGTGTATCGTGTGTCGCGTGGTATCACATCTGCCGGATTAGGAGAGAGGCGTAAACACGAGAGAGAGAGAGAGAGAGAGAGAGAGAGAGGCTCGTAAATTAGCGGGGCCTTTTTTTCTGTATCGTACTGTTGTCGGACGTGGCGAGGGCGATTGGATGAGGGATTATTGGCTGGCGGAAGGGGGGTGATGTTTAGGGAGCGAAGGCGTAGGTGGATCTGGTGATGGGGATGAGATAGTTTAGAGATGGTGAAGTGTGTGAAAATTAGGAAATTGGCAGGGGAGATGATAATTTACGTGGGATGCATGCTAATGGGCGGGGGTAAATCAAGAGGTGGCGGTGGACGTTTGGAAGATGGAAATATATAGAAATGTATTTATTTTTTTCTAAAGAAGTATGTGTGTGCTCTAGGCTTCATGTATTTCATATGTTTTTGTTAATTTCACGAATATATCTAAACTCGTAGTGAAAATAAAGTTGTGACAAAAATTACAAAAAGGTTTGAAATAATTATGATGCCATCTCGTTGAGCTACCGCAGGCATTGAAGTCCTCGAAACATTATACTAATTATACTTTATAAGAAATTTTACTAGATAAACCGGAAACTTTACTATGTTGCATTGCAAAATTTTCTGTGCAGCCATTTTTCGGGTTTTTACAATCTACGATATATACAATCCACAACTTTCACACAACGCCACAGGAAACAATTCCCACACCCGCAACGAATCCTCAAAAAGCACTAAACTCATTGCGCTGATTGCAAGCAGCGGCTGCCGAAAAATCCAGTTCGTTCCCGCAGCGCGCCGACAGCACGTAGACAGCTCGGCGCTGCTGCAACGAAGTTACAAAAATCTAATTTTTTCACGGCTTCCCCTTTGAAAGGCGCACGTGTGCAGTGCACCTGAAAAATTCACACCCACACGTGGTGTTAATTAAACACCAGAGGTGATGGTTCACTTTTGTGTGTTGCTAAGATCGGAGGTTGATGAAGCTGTCAATTAGGTGGAAAGTTTTTTCACCATATAACCTGGAAAAATGTGATGAGAATGAATGTGAAGAAGTTTTGGCTGCGTTACTACGTCCAAGTGAAGTTGCTATGATTACATTCTTCAGGCGTATGTAAAAAAAGAGCATTCGTTTAATTCTGAAAAATTTTACGCTTATACGTCGCTCAAGTTTTTACTGTCGAACAAAGGTAAGAGGTAAGAATATATATGATAATCGAGGAGAAAAGAAACGACCACCTCGCGCATTGATAAAACCGAACGGATTCAATTACGCTAACCGCCCACGGATACAAATCGCGCGCCTTAAAATCCAAAACCTCCGGGAAATTATTCCGATCCAATATAAGCCGCGCGGTGACAAACGGCTCGTCCTCCTTCGAGAGCGAACAAAGAATAAAAGAAAAAAGAAGGACAAAAATACATCCCGCGCGACAGAAGCAATCTCGGGAATAAGAGTCAAATCAGCCGCTACTGCATTATCGCGCCTGTGGAAAGCCCCGGGAAAATGAATTTCCCTCAGCGTGCCGGGAAATACGCGATAAATAAAGGCCGGGGATGATAAAGCGATAGCGGCGGAGGGCGAGAGAGAGACGTACAGAGCCGAATAATCGGACGTCAGAGCGCGCGGAGATTCCGATTGGATTTACGGCGACGGCCGCAAATTGACGAATCCCGTCGCGTCATAAGCGCCCCGGCTATTTAATTCTGTGTTTATTTCCCGCGGCAGGCGTCCTGTGTTTTCTTTTTTTTAAATGGTCGTGTATGAGATTTCCGCCGGATGTATACCGACACATGAACTTGTCGGCGGGCGAAGAGGGATTTTATGGACGGCTGGGGGCTGGTTTACGGCTCCACGATGTAATGCTATGTATTGTGCGATTGCGCGGTTCTTGTGTACGACACTCCGGGGTGCGTTTCTCTTTTCTTTAATGTTTGCGGATGCGTTTTTGCGGTAGAACAAAAAACGCATCGAGAACGTTAAGAAATCGGAGATCTTTTATTAGATTTGATTAAAAAGTGTGTGTACCTGCTAGAATATTAAAATATAGTTTAAACACAGCTCCTTTACCCGAAAGTTTTTTCGTCGCTATTTTAATAACACGCACCTCGCGTGCACACCCATATTACGTCAGTGCTGCAGCCACCTCTCTCTCTCTCTCTTTCTTTCCGGCCCACAATACCTTTTCACGTTCTCTTTCATCCACCACACGATTTAAATTTCCACCAACTCCCACGCTCTCTAAGCCGAAAAAATCTCTCGCGAGCACAAAGCCGCGAGCCTTAATCGTCGCGCTTCCGCTCGGACTTCTCGTTTCCTGCCTGCCGCGATTCTTTTACCAAGACACACCACCGCGTGTGACGCACACGCGCGAAATTTCACCGTTATTAAGAGCCTCTCGCGGTGGTGCTTTATTTAAGGGGTGAGAGAGCGTGGGCGCGCTTCCGGGGATGTTTCTTTAATTAGGGCGCTGCTGTTGTCGGTCCTGGTTTATAATTCAACGCGGCGGTAGTTGATATGTTGCACGGTGATTGAAATATTTTAACTTTTCGTCTAATAATTTTGCATTGAATTTTATTTTAATGTGTACCTAGCTCGATGATATTTTCTACCTCCAGATATGTATAACATCAAATTTAAAGCGATTTGTAAAAGTGTAGTAGAGAATATATGAGAATAAAATTGAGAGATTTTTTCTTCGCTGGGATATTAAAGTAGAATACGAAGATATCCCACAATCGAGTGATAAATCAAAAACGATATAATTTCGAAGCGTGTCCGTATCAACGGAGCATCTTCCAGAAGTCACATTCAAAGTTACTCGAGGGTTGAGCAATGAAAGGTCGAGCTAAAATCTAATCCCCCAGATAAAGTTAACGCTCATAATGAAAATCAGTGATGTCGAAGTCAAAGAGGAAAGTTACATCGGTTTTACATTCGAATCATTAACATTGCAAAGGAGTATAAGGTTTGCACTCTCGCACGGAACATTTCACAAAGTTAATAAGTAAACACACGTAAGAATTAGAACCCCGAAGCAGCGTAGGAAAAAAAACTGACCGCAAGAGAGCACTCGGAGAAATGCAAAGTGCGCCATAGCAGCCGCTTGTTACGCGCAGCGGTAAACAGCCGTTTGTCAGCGTCTAGCAATAACATGACGTAAATTATAAGAAAATACTGCACGCGCGCGCTCAACAATCCTCAATAAACCGCTACTATATATGTACCAAAGAAACCACTCTCCGTCTTCTTGCAACCCCGAAACTCAATCCCAACTTAGCAAAACTAAAGCCATCCTTCGCGATAGAAAAAAAAAGAAGCAACAACAACAACAACAACCTGAACTACGCACTGTTAATATACACTGGCGCGTGGGCACGAGGAAAATACGGAACGGGGAACCAAGCGCGTAAACGCGGCTGACGTCGCGCTCTCTGCCTAATTCCGATTGCCGGCAATCTCCCGCGGCGGGAAATTGCGCGAAATTAGCGCGAGCGCGAGGGATTAAAAGTGTGCCTCGCGCGCATCCGCTCAATTTTCACCACGAAATTGCAGCGCGTAATTGTTTCTCAAACGCGGTTAGAGCTAAAGTTGATGCTGCGGTGCTTTTTTTAGCAAGTTTTTGGGGCGCGGGTATTGTTTAAATCTATACAATCTGAACATGAATTATTCAGGTATTATGTTGGAGAGAGAGGAAGAAGAAGCTTTGAACTATAGAGAGAAGCAATTTTTTTTTTCATCTATATCTCTTTTATAGAAATACAATATGATTATTCGTACCCGAGGCGTTATACGCGCTGATAAATTCAAAGGCAGAGATGGTTCGGGAACGAATGAAAATTCTCGGAAAGAAATCTAGTCCGATTCCTCGAACGATCATTACAAATTGCTCTATCGTAATCTCTGGAATTCAAGTGCGCACTTTCTTCCTCACAGAAAGCGGAGAATTCCATGTACACCCGCAGCAAATAATAATCCACATTCATTCTATACATGAATTACACGAAAATCGAGCCTAACCATACATAACACACCGCCTCACCGCCGAACCCGCGCATAACTCGGCTATTATAGCACTCATAAGCACCGCGATTCTTTATATTACGTCCGCGTCGGTTCCCCGAAGCGCGAGCTATATAGCTATATAGGTATATATATACTTTTATGCAAACACGCGCCGCGACGGCGGCGGCAGCGAGTTTCGAAGAGGAGGGAAAGTGAGTGAGTAACCTCGATCCTCCCCAGAGTGGTGCGGGGCGAATGCATAAATACACGGCCCGCTAGATTGCCCGAGAATGAGCAAAGTTTCGTCATCGGCGATTCGCCGTGGGTGGCGGTTCGCTAGCGCTTTTTCTTTTTTTTTCATTGGGTAGAGGTGTGTTTTGGTAGCGATGGGTAATGAGAGGTAGGCAAAGTTTAATTGATTCTTCCTGAGAATGGGTTTTATAGTTGTATTTAACTTGAAATCATAAACTATACTATGGAGTGTACCGACTAAAGTCGCAGTGACATCTAAACGGAAAGTCGCCAGACAAGAGGAAATAAAAGCACCGGCAAAGTATTACCCTTTCTTTAACTAACTTGATTAAAACTTGACCTCAAAAAAAAACCCATAGTCCTATGCATCTTCTCCAAAGCTACATACCTCATAATTACACCTGTACCGATAAAAAACCTACCTCATCTTTCCATTACTACACGTACATACGCAACCTTGCTACAGTACATTACCCGACCGCTAAACCACTTTTCCCGAACTTTAAACCCCCTATTACTCGGCCCCATGAATAAACCGATTGTTACCGAGTCAATTTTTACTCCCACGAAGCTAACTTCCTCGCTCTCTCTCACTCTCACTCTCTTGCTTCTCCGAACTTTATAACGAATTCGAGCTACTGCGGTGGCTGCTGCGGAGTCACGACTTATTGCCTGCTGCCGCCGGAGGGTCGGATAATTCAGCGCATGTACCGCGAGCGCTAAACGAGGTGAGAGATGTCTATAATGCGGAGAAAACGAAGATTGCTACCGTTAAGGTGTGCTGCTGTACAGGTTCGGCCAAAAGTTAGAGAGATGGTGAATTGGATAGGGTGAGGGGTAGAGATTATTGAGTGAAATTGATAGATGATCGGTCTGGTTTTAGGAAAGTTGTTCGTTTAAGTCTAGAAATTTTAAGAAACGACCTATAACTAATATAGAGCATAAAGAATAAAATACTCTCCGAATTAATAGAAGTTATAAGATATCTTGAGAATTCGGGGTGTAGAAATGTTATATTCAAAAGAAAACTTATTTATATCTTTGTTACGAAAATCTGCAAGACTTTTGCACTCTGTCCCATGCTCAATTAAAATTTCTCTAATCTAATTTCCCATATTAATTAATAAAATTCACACTTCGCTATACATATATGTTCATCGTTCTCGAAAAATACGCACCAAACGGCACTTGGTACCAGCGAAGCGCACTTAAAAGAAAATTAAAGAGCCCACGGCACTGCCGACTAACTTCTGCCTCGGATTGTAAAGCCGGAGGTACCACGCGCCACGCAACCTTAATTCGAGTCGGTTAGCGCAGCAGTACTGCGACTACAGCGCGGGGGCTAATTCGCGCTCCGCCGTGTAATTTGCCGTGGCGCGAATGCCTTTTCGCTCGCGTACCGCCTCGGGATTCCTAGCAGCACCGGTGATCGCGTCGATTGTGCGGCTTTGTGTGCGGGGGCGAAATCGGTTGTGTAAAAGGACCACTCAAGCAGCGAGAAGTGTGTATGTGTGTGTGTGTGGGAGGTTTGTTGAAGGCTTGAAGACGAGATGGCTTGTTGTTGGTCTGAGAGCAATATCTGTCAGTACAATATTACTTTTTTTTTACTTTGGATGAGAATGTGCGAATCTTGTATATACAATAAAATTGTTCATTATAATCTGAAAAACTTACCTATTCAAATTTTTTATCAATTTTTTTCTCTAGCAGGTGGTATGGCAAGTATAATTAGAAGTGTTTCACTTTACTTAAATAAAAACAGAAAAGGTACGTATGCACTAATATTAATTAATACCGTTACGTAAAATTTAATTTAGGTAAAGATATTTTATATTTTTTTTTCTTCAAATAAATAAAACACTGCAATTTTATGAATAAATAACTCTTGAAAGAGATTTATTGCTTCCGGTTTTGCAGACTGACTTTTTGGTGCGCGTTCTTCGTGCTCTATATGATGAATGTGAAATAGCGTAGAAAAGGGATACTATTAATATACAAAGACGTAAATTTTTTGCTTATATCAACACTTAGTTGATCTCAAAATTTTATAAAATATAATAAAACATATTTAGCTTTAAATTAAATGACAAGATTCTCTATATCCTCCAAGCGTAGTGTCCTAGCGCCGTACTCGTATACCTCTATTTCCGCGATAATTATAATAATTAGCTTCTGAGAATATCACATTACATCACGTCGAGTATTCCCGTCGTCAACCGCAGACTCCCTTCCACTAAAACAAAAATTCAACTTACGCCGGAGTATAATATCCGTTCGAAATTTCGGGGCGAACTATTTGCCCTGGAATGTCCTATCATTTCAGCTATATTATAACGTTTACCAGCGGCCGCAGAATGATGGGATTGTACCCGCGTTAACAAATTCGATGTCACTCGAGCGTGATAATTCCGACACGTGTAACTCCGCGTCTTCCGCCACTCCGAAATCAAATTCGCGAATCTCTTTGCCTCCCTGTAACCCGTGACCTTACCCGCTATAATCCTACCAACGCACGCGGGTTACATCACGTATTACCATGGGAATCGACGTTTTATTAAACTTCCGCCATCCAATTACCACGGGATTAAAATTTTTAAACGCGAGAGACAACAATATAACGTGCGTTACCAGCGTGCGACCGTCGTCCAATTAAAAGTTCTGACTTTGCCGCGTATAATCGCGTTAGATGGTAAATAATTGTATGTATTATGGCGATTTATAATTGCGATCGATTGGTATTAGGTTGATGAGTTGGGATATTGTAAAAGTTACCTGCTATATGATAGCTGTCGCGCGGTTATGAATGTACGAGGATCGACGTTTCTCTAAAGTATTTAAGAGATGTGGGTCAACTTTGATCTTATGAAAAAACGATCGGAATACGTATTGCGTAAACATGTTTTTGTAAAAGAATAATATACCATTTGTTGTATAATTTGTGGGGCTCCATGAATTATGTAATGGCTATGGTGACCACCGTCACAGTGTGTAAAGAGCTTTAGGAGACAACATCCACTAACGTTGTGATTTTAAAGTAATACATGAAAAATTAATGAAAATCTTTATAGGTAACGCATAAGTTCGTTTGGCTCATTTTTTTTCTTAAACAATTTTTTTTTGACTCGATGAAAAGTCACTTATGTGTTCCAACTTTGTGTATACACTTCATCTCAATCAAAACAGACTTCATTACACTCCACACAATTGTACATATATTTTTGTAACAGACTACAACCAACTCCAATTAAACCACTACCTATTCCAATCTCTGCTATCAATAATCCACTCACGTTATGCTCCGCCGAACCCAATAAAACCAGCACCGCACCACCGCGACTACAATCTACTACACCTCGCTTGTAAAAGCCTCCCATTCACTCCCGCGGATTTGCAATTCCGTCCCGAGATATACAATACACACACACACATATATAGGCTCGTCGTGAGACGACGGTACCGCCGCGTTGAAATCACCGCCGGACGCGGCTGATGTTTTCGCGGGTGGCTGTAAGCGCGATAAGCAATCGGGGCCGAGCAGGTTCGGGGAAAAAGTCTAGTTGGGAGTTTGCAGATTCGGATGTCAGAGCGATATTGAGTGATATTTTTGGGATAGACGAAGTTTGTGGAAGTGTATATAAGAGTGATGAATCGGGGTTGGTTGAAAAAATGAAAAATTGGCTAAAGTCAATTTTCTGGGGATTGGGGTTCGACAATAACTGAATAGAGCGTGGGATTTTGCTTTAAAAATTATAACTCGATTTATAGAGTATGAATGTGCTTAGGCATTATCATTGTACTGGACAAACGAATTATACGCAGGACAGCAGGGCAGTCCTCCAGCTTTATAAAACTTTTAAAACTAAGTACATTATTCGTACATTCGTGTATACGTGAGAGAGCCAAGAGTAATGAAGAAATGGCCAGTAACGAGGCTCGCGTGACTCCCGGCTTCTACATTAACCGGGATAAAGTGTTTTGCACGCGCGCTACGCGCACTTTTGCGCAACTCGAGGACGGGAAAAATTCTGGCAAGATCAGCACGCCACGTATGGGGCAACGGCCAAACTTTTCGTCGCAGTGGTGCAATTCTCTTAGCTCTGTGCGAGACGGTGCAGAGTATTGATTGCCGGGATATATAGTGTTTTGGTCAGTAGGAGTTAAAGGCATGAATGAATAAGAAAGTGGGTGTCGGGAGAGTGGAGGGTAGAGAGAGGACAAAAGTTTGCTCGAATATAGTGAAATGTTTAGTAGTATGATATCATCGGGAAAAATGGTTAGTTTGTGGAGGAATTCAATATGGGTTAGTTGGGTAATATACCTACTTGTCAAAATAACGTGTGCTTTCAGTGAAATAATTAGTTTTTTGCTTTGACGACATCGTTTTATTAAATTAACTAAATATTTATTGTCAGTACAGGATGATATTTTAAATTTAAATACGTAAAGTGTTGTACGCCAAACAAAATTTAATCTAAATGTCTGGCGTCAGTTGACAAAAAAATTATTTAGGATAATACTGAAATTACATGCCTATGAAAAATAGTAAAATTAATTATCTTTGTAGTAAAATGAGAGTTTCCTTTTTAGAAAAAACTCCCTTTGTTTTAACGTAACAGAATATAATGCCAATCTCAGATTATAAAAATCTGAGAATTCTGACTTTTTTAACGTCCTTTTTATCAAACCAAGCCGTGAACGGCGTGGAATTATTCGATAAATTATTATTTTTTCCGTGTAAACGAAATTTTCGTTTCGTTGCAAAAACTTCGAAGGCCAGAATATTATTAAGTAATTCAATATCATAATCAATATGCAGACCCCCTCTGGGCGAAAACACGATGTTTATCGCACTTGAAAACTTATTCATGAAAAATTTGCATCAGTGAAAAAAGCCTCTGGCACAACAAGACCTCCACTATATATATATGTAACATTTTCCTTTGCAAATAATTCCTTCTTCACTTCAGCGCAAAATCTATCTCTTTCTAAATCTCAGCGGCAGAAGTGAAAAATTCGCCAACTACTCTAACGCACCAGGGGCGAAGCCTCGCGTGACCGTTTGTGGAGCTGGCACGCGCGCGTGTCCGACCGAACGTCGGCTCGCATCACTCGCGGAAATTTCAGGCAGCACACACGGATGACGCGCGAACGACGGAAAATACCCTGAGAGCCGCGCTGAAAAATGGCCGTTTTTCCGTCTGAAAAAAGCGCGTGTAATGTTGAAGTTTTTCTTACGGGCATCAGGAGATTTGTTAATGCGATAGTGGAAAGAAGAATTATTACACTTTTACTGTGCTGACTAATCCGGACACTTTTCAGCTACAGCCACATGGCACAGCTCTTATCTCGTCAGCCGATAATAACTGCTAATTTGCCTCATCGTGATCAATAAAAACCGCACACGCCGTTAATATTCTATAGCCTCTTGGAGCCGACGAAACAATCATCGAGAGACAACAATCGGAACTGCGAGGCAGCAATTACACGTATAAAATTTACCCGCAAATAGTAATCTCGTTGGTAACGGTTGACCTAGCCCATATCCCCCTGGCCTTGGCTTCCAATTACACCAGCGGGGATATAAGACGGCCCGGGATCGGGCTAATCCACGCAGTCACTTGCGAGTAGCTTATATATACACACACGCGCGTAGGCAAATCGAATATCGCGGTATCTCGATTATTGCACGGCTATACCGCTATTTCGGGATATCGTGGGTGAATGTTGGTACGTGCCGAGATATACTCTGTTGATGCATGACTTATATGCATCTCGCGGATTCAATCAATATTGGTAATTCTTTAAAACGGATAATAAAACAAAAGCAAAAAGGTTAAATAATAGAACGCGCGGTCAAAGCGATTGTTATCGCACTTTCTCTCGAAGGCAGATAAGAAACCGTCGCTGTGTACACACGATTTGTCGCTGCTACTCATACGAATGTGGCGTGTTAATAGTCCCAATAGTCGCAATGTAAATCGGCTTATCGGCGCGAATCGATCCGATTGACGTGCGCCCGGCGAAAATTAGCGGCTCGACGTGTCCTGTCCAAATATTTTTGCTTGCGTCAGCGTTGAAGTCTTAATTGATCGTTCCGCGTTAACAAATATATATACACACCCAGCAATAGCCGGAGAGAGAGAAAACTTCGTAAACATTTATATACACCTTGATCCTCGACGTAGGTGTTTCGTGCGATGGCCGCAGCTTCTGTCTCTTCCAGCGAAGGGTTTAACCTTAACTCTGCACGGGAGTGAGAGAGAGAAAAGAGCGCCGGTTAAAAAAAAGATAAAAAAGCGACGGTCAGTGGCACCCAAGCGTAATCAAAATTGAATCTTGACTAGCCGGGGGCACGTCGACGTCGTCGTTCACTGTGCATGGGGTAATGAATGTAAGGGAGATTTAGACGAGAGTGGAAGATATTGCTTTCAAGTCATTGTTTGCTGGGGCTGGAGTATGTTTTTTTGGAGATGTGGCTAAGTGATATATTGTTAGGTGTCTTGATTAAGAGCTGGATTATTGGTTCTTTTTAAATTTGTATCGAAGAAGATTTTATTTAAAAGTAATGGTTGCTGACTGGGTAGCTAGGAATGATACTGTCGAGTCACAAAAGCTAAATTCTATTATAGAGTCTATATAATGGTTATTACTATGGTTGAATTTAATAATTTTTAATTATTAATTTTCTTGATGCTCGAAAAAAATATATATGCATAAATAAAACAATAAATGCCTCTAAATTTATTAAACTTTTATATCAATAAAGAAAAACTCGGCCGTGTGGCATCTAGCTGCGCCGCCCACAATAATTAAAAACATCCAACAAAGTTTAAGAGATAAAGCCATCCCACCGTTAACAATAAAACATAAAACGGCGGCGCCTGTTAACACATATTTCTCAGCATTTGCGCGTTTCTAAAAATTTTCCAGCATTTCGCAAAATCGCAATACTGGAAATAAAACAGGCGACATCCCCGCTGCGCGGGACGCGAAACGGAAGCGCGCGAGCGCGCGTAAAACTTTCAGTATCGCAAACAAAAAGTCGCGAATTAATAAAACAGCGCTAAAAACGCTTAAAAAGCAGCATGCGAGCACCCGTAAAAGTCGCGTATAACTCAGAGACTCCAGAACACGGGAAATACGCGCGCGCTTATATATACGCGCGAATTCAAAATTAGAAAAAAAGGCGTCGTATATATACAGCATTTCTCATAGCGCGCAAATGAAAGCGATATTCATCGCCAAGACACTTCGCGAGCTCGTGAGCGCGTGAATTAGCGATGGATTTAATTAGCGTCGCGCGCGTTTCTATGAATCATCCGCTCGCTCGGGCGAAAAAGACGCGCGAGATAATGGAAGAGAGCGAATGTTTCGATGTCTTTTAGGAGGAGAACTATAGCTTATAAATATTTACCTCGACAATTTTCAGCGCGCCGCATAACGATACGGTTATTTTCGATATTCCCGGAAGTTGTTTCACTTTCTTCGAATATGGTTTCGAGAATGCGATTTTCCTGAATTATTAAGCGCTCCCGTGTTCGCTGAATGTTTGTCATAATTGAATAAAAAGTATAGCCGGAATCGTAATAATAATATAATGTCAAAGCGACATAATAAATGTCAATCGATTTTCTTTGCATTATTAATGGCTTCCACGAATGTTTAAACTTTAACCGCGACATTTCAATAATTGATATTCCTTCAAAAACGCTCACGCGCGCGCCTTTAAAATGTTTAAAGCAGCAACTTTTAAAATACCATTCAACCCAAAAGTCTCTGCATAAAAAAATAGCAACCATGCGCCAGTTACAAAGATTCCCCGTTAAAAATACACGCCTATTTTCTCTAAAACCAACAACAACGACAGAACTACGACAATCCACGCTCGCGGCAAAAGTTGCAACAACAACGAGCTATGACGTCACTATCGGGCTTTTTCTTCCTTTCAATCGCGGCCGCCATTATAATTACCGCCACTGTGTACGCGCTCGCTTTTTATCTCCCCGCTTGCCTTATCTGCGCGGCATTCTCACTCTCGGAAACTTTCTCGCGCTGTTTTTACACCTAGCGCGATGGGACAATTTTCGGCGCTATTGCGTAGTGCAATCGGATTATATATATATGTATGTACGTGGCGGGTGTTTTCCAGTGCGCGAGGAAAGTTCGTGTCATTCAATTGCAGGCTGGTTCGCGCGCTGTTAATTAATGCTTATTTGCGAGTAGCTTTTAAATTTGTTCCTATGGGGCGTTGAGATTGTACTTCTGAAAAGTTCTAACGGAGGAGAGCACTTAATTTTTTCAAGGTTTGATGGTTGTGTGATCGTTGTAATCAATAGAAGCGGCAATATAGAATGTAGACGCTTTATTTTTTGCCGGCGCTTAATCCCCTCGGCGTCCGAACTAAGTATACTTTGACATTTTTACCGTCGGGTTTCGACGCCAAATTAATGGCGACGTAGTTGCGCTAAGGTCGGAGGAAAACGAAAAATAACTGGAATTATATTCCTTTTATCTTCTTACACGCTTTTTCCCGGCTAATTGAAAAGCCAACTATATATATGATATCTTTTAATCGTTTCTACCTTGGCGTTTGATCCTCTGCTTACTTAGCATATGGCAAATTGTAAAAAATTCTATTTATTCGGAAACGTTGTTGAATTACATAATTTATTATACATACTATATTTTTATGAATTAGACCGAAAGGTCTGAAACATATAATTAGACGCGCAGTGATTAATGATACGTGTACGCGATAAAAATTTGCATATAATATAATTCATGACATAAGGCTTCTGCACGCTCGCCCCACTGATTACAAAAACATTATATTTCTCGAACAGTTTTTAATTGCCATTCTAAATTATCGTTTACTCGTGGAATCGCGCATTGCATCGATAGGTTAATTGCGCGGATCGATATACCCTCTACATTTAATTATTAACTCTTCGTTGACACAGTTCTTTTTTTCCTTTATGCAATGTAGAGTTACAATAGACTCTTTAAAATGCAAATTTGTTATTAACAAAGCAAACGGTCTTTTTTTAAAGGAAGATTCTTGGTCATTAATAGGACATGATTAGTTGACCAAATGAGGGCGCGAAATTAGTATCACATTAGAGAAACTAAAAGTTTTTCCAGATTAATACAAAGCATATAATTATGAGTAACCGCAAACATTTGATTATCCTACTGACCTCTTTAATAACCCAAAACAACACAAGCGATTAATTCAACAACCGCACTCTCCACTCACTTTTCCCAACTCCCGCAACCATCAAAATTCTGCAACCCTTCTCCGGGCAAGAACGCGCACGACTGCGACCGTAAAAAAAAGGGAACGAAGCTGCACCGCTGGCTCGGATAAATATCGGATCGTTACGGCGTGTACGCGTGGATGGAAACTATATAACCCAAGTCGAAGGCTATGGGGGCACGAGAGCCGCTGACCGCGGAAAATCCACGCCGCGGGCGACTGCTTATCAGGCGCTTTTTGTACGACCGAAGTTTTTCTTTTTTTTTTTTATTTGAAGATATCGCTGGTGGTAATAGGGCGAATTTCAATGTTTTATTTATTGGGAAGTCTATCGAGAAAGTGTTAGGGTATGTTTGTTTTGTGGAAATATAAATGTCTATGTTTAGGTGTGTATTATTTTGCAAGCCGGATTGCAACGGTCGATTGAAAAAGTTGCCAGCTTGTGCCGCGGGCTTCAAAGACATTTATTATTCCTTCGTAATGAAGTGCCGTATCTGCGCTGTCGATATATTCCGAGAAACTTTTTCCTTTCGTTTAGCTTCGTGATATATAC
>JAPYZO010000398.1:0-27251 GCA_030522905.1 Torymus flavipes | reverse complement strand
ATTTAATTTTCGTATACGAGAGCTATAATCTTAAAATTTCCGTATTAATTTTCGTCCCTATCGTTCACGTCCCATATTATATATCGGGTACAAAGATGACACTGGGGCGAGTGAATTTGCGATTGCTCGCAGGAGGTTGATGCGCTTATACGCGAAAAATAATCTCCCCGGGGAGTTAGCTGAAAGGCTCGCGCGCTTTATTTAGCGGTGCGCGAGGAGATTGAAATCCGTCGCGAGTCCATTAGATTTTTCCGATGCGCGTGCGCGGATCCTATATCGAAAAAGTTTGTTGTTAAATTTTTCCAAATTGAAAAGAAAACTCGTATTTTCTCCGACTATCGCGCACGGATGATTAACCGTTTCCGTGCGGCGAGTGTATAAGCTGTATGCTATACTGTCCAAATATTTGACGTTGAGTGAGGTAGAAAGAGAGGAAAAAAATTGGCTTTTTCACCGGTTTTTGACGCGCACGTCGCGGAAGCCTTTTAAGTGGTTGTGAGGACACGCGTGACACAGTGTGGAATAGTTTTTGCGCGAGTGCCGCGAGGGCAGCGGATAGTTGGTATTATACTTTTTCAAAGCGCGGTTCGATGCTTGAAATTGTGTATTCCATGATGGCAAAAAACTGTATTTTGGAATGATAAGTTGAATAGGGGGTAGGGTAATTGCATTGCGTTATAAATGATCGAATAATTAAGTGGCAAACGTTATTAAACCGTTGGATTGACAGTATATAAAAGTAGCTTAACCAGGCGCTAAAACTTTTTCACAACGTCATCGCGTCCGAACGCACGTAAACCGAAGTTTGTTTTGCGATTTGATTTCATTCTATTCTCTATAAATAAGTTACATAACTTCCCAACTTCCGCCAGCAAAACAAACGAAACATTGACTTACAGCACTTAACTCAATCACAAAGCTTCCTCCTACACATGCACGTACAGGCGCAGATATGCGTATCGATTATTCCGGCAAGCAATTATGCACCTCACGACAGGACAACGCGGAAAATAGAATTAAAAAAAAAACATCCCCCAGCTCTGCGGGCAATCACGAGTCACCGAAAAATATTTTCGCCTTCGAAGAGTAAACAGTATACCACCGCGCCGCCTCCGGGTGCTAATTTGCAATTGAAACCGGCAGCTCCGTCGTGGAGCTGATGGTTTTTTTTTTTGTACGCGCCTGGCTAATATTTCGCGAATACTTAACGACCTTAAATGCTTGCGGGCCATTTGGCACGCATACACGCGAGAACAGGAAAAAAACGAACGTGCGCTGCGGTTTTATTGTTTAAAAAAGCGCGAGCGAGAGAGAGCTGTCCTGGTTTTCTTTCACTTTTTATGCTACCGGATAGAAATTCGTGATTTAGAATCTGATGGGTTCGGGGATGGGAAATTCTGCGGATGCGGTCGCGCTGGCTAAAATAAGAGAAATGGCCGTGATTGTGTGGGCGCGACATCGGGACGGTAAAAAAAATATCACTTACCGCTCTGTGAATATCTGAAAAATAAAAACAGGAATTACACGGTGTAACGCGATTCGCGAAACTATTTCCATTAAAAACTCCCACAATCCTTGCCATTCAATTTTTCAGCTTGTCTATATCATTTCCCACGCAGCAATGGCATCATCATTATTACTCCCACTCCTTTGAAATTATCACGATATCATGCCAATATTTTTCTCCACGCAATCAGGGCAACGCGGCATTTAAATATTTGCCCATAGGACATTTCTCAGCGTCGCGAACTTAAGGAAAACAAGAGAGTCGAAAGTCGCGCGCCAGGCTGTCAATTTCATGCTCCGCTGCGGCTTCTATACTCTTGCTCTTATATTGCGACAATTAGGGCTGCACGGGCAGGTTTATTCCTTCCCGTGTATAAGAAAGAAAAAAAGCAATTGCATTGTATATAAGTTTAAATAAAGCTTTGGACATTTATAAATATATAGCTCGGAGCGACGAAGTGCGCACAGTACAACGAAATAAAACGCGCGCTCGTGCGATCATATATTAATTTCGAAAAGTGACGTGCGTAAAATTCCAAGGGACGCGAGATAGCGCCTCACTATATCTAGACTGCTACTCTCTTTAATGGAAATATTTTTATGAAATTTTCCGAGAACATGAATATTTTTCCAGCTCGAGCTAAAAATCGGCATTCAAAATATTCGCATATGAAAATTCATGCTGTATATTACCATGGAAATCACGGGACGCGTAGGTGACTTCTGTCGGGGCGAAACTTTTCGTACTTTTTTATAAACAGACACCTATAGCCGATGAGGAGGTAACGGGGTGGGAATGCGTTTGGGTTGAGGAATGCTTACGAATTTCGTTTTTACGTTTCACTTTCGTGGAAAACGTTGGTTGTATTTGTTGCTCTTGCAATGTTGCATGAGAAAAGAAGGAGGTAGAAACATCTGGTTGCCAGCCGCAAGTTGCTCATTGCTGTGAAGAACATTCTACGCAACAATATTGTAATTAACGGTCATCACTAATTAAATCTACCACAAGACTGTATTAAAATTCAGTAAAATTTAGCAAAAGTTGCATTTTTGTTACAATTTCGTTGTTATTTACTGCAATATTTTCAATATGATTTCATTTGACAAAAAGAGTTATCATTCAATAATTGTTTTCTCCATATACCTAATTTATAGTATTCTTTTTTCGTCACACTCGTAAAATTTCATTGCCCATAACTATCTTTCACTGTTAACTATAAAATAAAGTTTAGTGAAACTTTTTTCGGTGTTCGTATCTAGTCCTTAAATCCCGCTTACGTCCTAAAATTGATTCACTCGCAGACCCAATAACCGAGAGAAAAAAAGGAAGCTCCTACACTTGCCCCGCGATGATGAAAACATAAACGAAATTTCAATTACGCGGGCGCCGTAGGTAAAATTACACCGTTAGCCCCGTTTGTATCGCCATACGACGGATGAGCTTTTTCATATATATATACGAGACACTTAATCTTAATGGCCTCAATATTATCTCCCCCTTTTCTCCCTCTGCGCTCGCGCGCGCGAGGTGTAAATGCACGGATCGCATATACGAGAAATATATACGCGCGGAGACGACAGGGCTTTCATAAAAGTTTTAACACGCACGTGTCCTCGCGGAAAATGTGTTTCCGTATATATGCTGAAAAAAAAAGAAGAGGGCCCTTATTTATCCGCGGGATATCGCGCGCAGTTACGAGTCGTATAATTCTCAAGGATAGAACGCGAGTAGAAAAGAATTACCGATGACGTCGCGCTTCCTCTAAATCACACGCGTATAATTCCGTCGACGCGTTTACGATATCTAATCCACATAAAGAGACGCGCTAAGTCCGAACGCGCCACGAATGTAATACAGTTTCTCGTGGGTCCCTTTCCGGGTGATGCGGTTCTGAACACGTCCGATGCACGAAACTCGAGACTCGTTGCAAGTGCGCTTTTGACTAAATAATGCTGGATGGGGAAAGAGGTGATGCATTGTGCATGGGTTCGGTGTTGGGGAGAAATTCAAAAGTGGCGAGACGGTTGCAAGGGAGAACGAGGGTCTTGGGGTTTTGGAAAAAATTGCAGTTTATTACTGATTTTTAGTAAGTTTTTGGTTTCTGATTATTTATAAAGAAAATATTCAAATAAATAATTTTGCTAGAAAAAAAAGAAGTTTCTGTATAGGTCTAGATTCTCGATTCGTAAGTCTTTTTTCTAATATTTTTCTGAAAGTTCATTCTTTAAATAATATTAAATTCCTAGATAATTTTCAGCATTATCACCGTATAAAATATCGAAAATCCAGTACACACATACTCGATATAAATTTACATTGAAAATATACGCGCAAAATAAAATTTCAAGTTTGCTTTGACTCCATAATATATCGTCATAATCGCAGGCAAATTAATTATCAGCTGCATTTTAAATATACACATCGCATTAATATGCAAGTGTTTTAACAATTACATTATGATTGTTCTCTCCCCGAGCAAAATGTGTGCGCGCAACTTTATAACGAGTTCGTTACACGGGCCGAGTAGTAGCCGCAGCAGCCCCCAAAGTTGTCCCGAAGAAATTTTCGCGTTATATGCTCCTCGTTTTACACCCCCGGAGCGAGTATCTAAAATATAACAGAAAGTATAGGAATGTTTCTTCATTATAAGTCTAACGAGGATAAATCCGGTTACAAGTCGTTAGAGCGCGCGCACACACTTTCTTGAAAACTTCTAATCTCAACGCGCGCGCGCGCTTGCGTAATTGGGGATGGGGGGATAATTACGGAGCTGAGACAATGCGTAAGAGTTGCAATGCGAGATACACGTGATCGTAGAAGGGTCAGCGATTAATGCAGCGTGTGGTACAGTTGGCAAAAAGAACAAAAAAAAATATATGCTCTCGATATGATGTCTTTTGGTTCAGTAGTTTCATACTTTACTGCGTGTATCCGAAGAAAAAGAGCGAATTCATGCAGCAGCCCTGATACAATGCGTGCAAGAAAGGGAAAAAATAATTAACCGAGGTTTGCCCTGAATCACTTCCCGGACTCATCATCGGCAGCATGACAAATGGTTTATCCGATCGCCGAGGAAATTCGTAGTGTATTACGAGACTTTATATATTCATTGGAATTTTCCTACACTATCCGGAAAAATCAGTACTATACTCGTTAGAATTCGATTTACAAGTACATGCCCAGGTTAAATTTTAATGGAAAATGTGTATAACAAGCCTGATAATACATTAGTTTTTTATTACTACGCCTCTGCGCGTGGGAAATTGAGAAAACGACGACGGCGGGCTATTTATAATTCACACTCTATTAATGAGAATAAGAAGCCTAATAGGTGTAAGGTTCGCGTAAGGTCGTCACCCTTATAATTTACCTAATCACTCTTGAACAAGTAAAAGGCATTGCTTAACGGCCATTTATTTTATAAAGTATTCAACTTAACAGCATCGTACACCCGCTATAAACTTTTTCCTCGTAACGAGCCAAAATATATCGATTTCTTTTTCTTCATTCCCATTCCAAGAAAAAGTATATAGGTACCTTAAAATTTTCGTAACTTCGTTTCGCGCCCGCGCGTGTACGAAATCCGATCGCGCGGACTTAGTTATACCAAAGAGAAAATCGCGATGACTATTGTATCCCTGGACACTACTGTGTTATATCTTTCTTGGACTGCGGGCTCTTTTCGCTCTCTATGCAAATGACGCGAAGAAGCCAGGGCGCGAAGAAAATTTCCATGCAAAGGACTTGGCTTTCGTCTTCGTCTTGTACACCGGATCGAAAAAGTACTGAGGGCTGTGTGTATACATATATGGCAAGACGGGAGGGAGAAAATGCCTTTAATTAATTCGACCGACGGATGAATAAATACGTGACTGGAGTTATAATGGCAGTGCTTATCAATTAGCGGCGTGCGCGCGCGGGTATGATTAATTTTTCGATAATTGAAGGCGACGGGGAGGGTAATTACGCGATAGACGATTCGACGCTACCGCGTTGCGTGAGAATTCGTGGACCGGGTCGCTTTGACACGGCTTTTTTCAGCCGGTGTGGATAGATGAATTATTTTGAGATAAGAACGGTGCCAATTTGCTGTTCCAGAGAATTTTCTTATATAATTGGTCTCTTTTATAGTGCAAGTTTATACGTTTGATAGAATCTCTCGTGTGCTTTGTGTTCGATAAATGGTACCGTAATGAATATAGATACGTCGATGATAATAATAAGTAAATAATAATATAAAAACGAAACGAACGTTAGAGATGCTTGGTGCTCATACAAAATAGGTAGCGACTTTGCAGTATCTAATCACATTTATAAAAGTCACCGCGCAGATACTTTCATTCTATACCGGGAGAAAGTATCCCAAAGCAGCTTCCGACTTTTTCTCCGCGGTGTCTTTTCATACGTCCGAAACTTGGAGAAATTTCCAAACAGGTTTATATTTATGAGACTTAAGTAGACAAGACATAAGCACACCTCCGCCACACACGTTCATTAAAAACAGCAGGGGCGGTTCGCGCGTATACCTATGTTGCATGTGCAACAGGCCGAGATTTTCGTCGGTAAGAACGTCGAGGCCGCTAGAGATAAGGGATTTTAAGAATGTATCGGTGGCCATTGTCGGAAGATACCTTGCGGGGATAATTAAATTTTTCAAGGCGGAGGGAAGCGAGATGTTGGTTCTGCCCCTAACGAGGCGGGGGTAAATATCGTTACCGGGTGTGCGGCGGAGGTTGTTGAAAAGAGTAGTCGGGGATAAGAGTTTAAACGTAATTATCGCACGACAATATGTATACATGTCGTAAAAGCTCGCGCGTTCTTGTTGTATATCCATAAATTACAATACGTATACGACGTAGTTTTATCTCGAGCGAGGGCACGGCTTGCAACCATAAAACTTTATCAATCGCGTAACGGAAAAATGTATATTTTCCGCCCCTCCGCCCCATAGTTGCGGCACTGGTTTTCCGCTAATGCGCTTTTATACCACTGCAATAAAAACATGTATCCTTTACGACATACTGCCGCTCTTGGCTGCAGCTGATCGCTTCCGATGGCGGCACTAAATCATCATCCGACGTCGACAACAACCACCGCGTCTCGTAACCGAAAAACTTCTCAAGTATAAGGAAAAAAAAATGTATTCTCTATATGACATAAATTTTATATAAATATACATATCCTACAAGCGCAGAGCGGTAGTGTATTGATTGCCAGCGCAGGCTCGTCGTGCTCCGGCGGCGTGGTCAGCCTTCAGAAAAGTTTCTCTAAGCGCAGTTGTCGCGCGACAGACAGTTTACACTAAACGCAATTTTCCGGAGCGAGCGAGCGCGCCGACGGTTGCCCCCCGATCGGCACGCGCCACCGCCGGGCGAATTTATTCGGCTTTCACGCTATCTTTAAATTGTTCTTTCGTAACTTTAGCGCGGCAAATCGGATGCGTTCTTTTTTTCTTTTTTTTACAAAAATGTACGTTCTACCGTCTGGACAAAACAAATGCGAAACTGCAGTAGTAAGTTCCCCGTTTAGTCAGCCGCAGCACAGACCTCACACCCCGCAGACCGGAGTAAAATTACGAAAAAATTATTATTTAATAATGGAAGAGAAAAAATAAGGTTATAATAATAGCCGAGCAGCAGTCTGAATTCTGACCCACATTCCTGCCAGCGTCTGTATAAATGACACATCGCTCCGCGTGCATCCCCCCTCATTGAAAAGAAAAATAACAATATTTCAATCTCGCAGCCACTCACCTGCACCTCATGTGGTACTCTGTTTATCTACGCGTGCCCTATGCGGTTCTCGAAAACCTCCTGCAGGCTTCTGTATCTGCTACGTGTGTTTGTGTGTGTGTGTGTGAATCGCAGCGAACACTCTGTTCTCTGGTTCTCTCCTCTCTTCTTCTCTCTCTCTCTTGTGTGCGTGTGCCGCGACGGACGAAGGCGGACTGAGGCTCCGCGTGCTCGGCGCGCGCCATACATAGGGGGCGACGGAGAGTGAGAGAGAGACGGAGGGAAGGAGAGAGGGCGAACCGGTTGCGCGCCGCGTGACGCAAGAGCGCTGCCGTTGGCGAGGAAAGAGAGTGAGAGAGTTAGTTGACTACTATACTTCTTTGACGTGACCGGCGAGAGAGCGGGGGGCGGTGCCTGCTGATGATCGAAAAGAAGAGAGGGGTTTTCGGAAATTTCGCGCGGGGGTGGTTTCTTATTTTTTTCCGAGATGAGACATGTTAATGGGAGAGTCGAGAGGTGCTGGTTGGGGACATTTTTTTAAGGTGTACGTAGAGGACGTTCAGAAGAGGTAAGGAATATTTCTAAGATTTTAAAATTCCAAGTATCTGGATCAGAATTTTCATTGTTGTACGATTTAAATTGACTATTAAGCATGGATAAAATGCTAAAAAATTTTTTTAAACTTATTTACAACGATTCGAGAAGGTGAATTTTTCTATATGAATTTTTATCTATTGACAAACCGCAAACAATTCCGTTAAATATCCATGCATTTTATTTCGACTCTCCAAATCCCGCAATCCGGCGGTCTATTATCACACCTCCAAACTCATGCATATACAAACAATAACTACGATTTCATATTCATAATAATATTCAATAGACAGTGTACCGAAATAGATATGCCAGATTTTTACATCCGAGCAAGTCTCGCTCAATGGCGCGGGTCATCCGCGTGCGCGCGCCAGTAGAAAACATCCAGCTGTAGTCAGCCCACGCGCGCTGGCACAAGTCCACGCAACCATTTTTTCCTAATTCGCTCTCCACGCGCAGACCACCGGGCGGAAGTCAATTTTTGTCACGTGTAATTTGTAATGTAAATTTCCAATCCAACCACATTCTTCGGTTATTATCCTTATAATAAAATCGTTCTTTTTTTCTATTTCTCGGTACGTACTCTATCTCTACGTCACACTCGTAGTTTTAAAAACCCTCGGGAAAATTCTTAAAATCCGCACAAGGCAAACAGCACCGCCCCAAACAAACAGCAACCCGCGCGTTAATCCCAAAATCACACATAGAACTATCGCGAAACTTGCCGACGTTTCGTAAGACGACCCTAAGAGGGGGAAAATCGCGAGTCCTAACGAACGGATGGAAGGTCAAGTCGGCGGCGGCGCTCTTCTCGGCTTACGGGATATATTCTTCTGGAAGGGAAGAGAACGAGAGAGGCGGTGTCCGGTGTAACGTCGAGCAAATTGCCCTAACAAGCGCCCATTCCAGTGGAATATTGTTTTTCCGATTTTCCTCCATAGTAGATGCATTAGTCGAATGCGCGCAGGTGGATTAAACTTTCGTTATATTTGAACGTTGCGCATGTTATACCGAGTGCATGCCATTACGCGCAGTCGAAATGCAATTTGTCAACTCTGCACAAATTTTCTAATGCGATAGATGAATATTTTGGTGAATAGTACATGTCGTGTGTGGGTCCGCGTACTACATGCGCACGAGCAATAAAACACATATATATGTAATTCGAGAGTTAGCGGATCCATGTCAATTGAATCAGCGTAAAAGTTTCGGAACTATTTTGATAATTATATACATTGACATACATATTTATCAACCCTTCGTTCACTTTTTCGAACATCTCTATAATTTCCACCTACTTCCATGAATGCGCAAACGAATGATGTCCCACACGTGTCCTGTGATTATTCATCCTTTCTCGCAGTTCATTCATTCATCATCCATACACAGGCGTGAAAATCTCCGCAATACATCCTTCCCACCGAAAGCAACAACAAAAAAGAGCCGCCCCCCCAATCGGCTTTTATCCATGTATATACATCTGATCGGCGCGTGAATATTTGACGCTACCACGGTCCTGACCAACTGTGAATCGGCTTCGATCAATTACGATATTGTATCTAACCTTCCTTCATTCATAAATTTCCAACGTGACGTCAGTTTCGTCGTGGATGAATCAGCTCACATACGCCGCGTGTGCTACGTCATAGTCGTCTGGCGAAAGTTTTTGCGACGACTCGGAGGAATTCTTTTATAGCGCGTGTGTGTCTTCATGTCGAAATACATGCGTTTACGCAGAAAAATCGCGATGCTTGCAGGGTAATGGCTCGTGCGCATGCCGGGTGTCGTATAACTCGTACAGATATACCAAGAATTGAGAAACTTTATAGATTTTTATTGTTGAAACGATATATATTTTTCGAAAAGGCAGACTAAAATATCAGATGTTGGTTTTTTCAAATATAGGTACTAAAATATATCAGCCGACGAAAATATAAACGGTTTGGGCGAATAATTGATTTTCGTGTCCACAGCATATAATTCCTCATTAACCATCGATTGCTAATAAAAATATATACATACGTATACAGCAGTCGACAAATCATGCGCGTAACGGCCTTGTTTTGACAATGCGCGTACGTATCTATCAATAACGCGTGTAACGAAAGTTTTATTTATTATGCAGACGGGTCGAGTTGGAAGATTCGCTAATAAATCTTTAATCAGTGCGATCTCGACAGCTCTCCTCCGTTCTGGGATTATTCTCCGGGCGACTTTATATATACACACGCCCGCGATGATTATCTACATTGTCCTGTCATCTTCACGGACGCATCGCACGCGAGTAATATATATCGGGGTCGGTCGCCAGAATTACGTCAATTAAGTATACGGAGAAGGGGCGCATTAAAATATTTATACTGATCCGTGTCTTCTTACTCTTCAGATTATCAGCGTGAAAAATACGCTTATCCCCGGGAAAACAGCGTTTTCTCATATCCCGCCTAATAGGGCGATTCATGCATTTTGAATGGCTGCGCGGTGTATATAGTGTCGTTGAGCGATATGCTTAATAATTTAACGTATAATATAACGTCGCGCTCATTTCGAAATAATTGCGCAGAGTGCGTAAGAGGGGCAGATGAAAGAACATTAAGCAGCGTTGATATCAACAAATTAAAAGCGTCAGTCGTATAAGAAAATTTAATAAACGCGTGCGTGTGTGTGGCCCACGCGACATTGTGAGATTAATCTCTTATTAAAATTTTTTTGACTTTACGCATAGTGAAATTATAAGCGTCTTTGTAATAATTTAATATGAGTATAATTATAATCTTTGTGGTGGTTCAGTGGTAATCTAGGCCTATATGCATAGGCAGCTTATCTCTATTATAAAGAGATAAGGGTATCCATGATGTGTAAAGCATTTACTCTTTCGTAAAATTTTTAAAATCAATCTCTTCATTAGTAAGTATTATTTAGAATATCAACTGATGGGATATATTCAAGTAAATTAAGGTTTTCTGGAATTTCGGAAAAATGTTTGATACACAATATTTAGAAAACTATAGGGTTTTCACAATGAAACTGTATCGATAGAAACTAAAGAATATATATCGCGATGCCATACACAATTCGAAGAAAATTTGAAAAAATATTCATTTTTCACGTGAATTTCCGGAAAATTCTTTTATATACCGACTCCAATTTCGTGCGAAAATTTAATAAAAAGAAAAATTCGTTTCTTTGGATTTGAATTAAATTTTCACCCCGTCGTTTACCACCCAATTCCAACACACGCATCGAACTATTTTCAGCTAACAAACAACCAAACAAACGATGAACAAACTTTACAATTTGCCGAGACCCCAGAACTTTCGAATGAGAAATCTCAAGAGAAGACATTTTAAAGGATACACACACACATACGTACACATACGCGTCCCATGTCGTTAACCCCCGAAACTACGACTCTCCCTCTACAAGTTCGAGGTCGCATATATATCTACACATACATGCACGCATCAGTGAATCTCTCCCACGTCCTTGATGTTTCGCTCTCGTTTTCTCACACACTCTTGATTTTTGAAAGAACCGCCCACGTTATAGGGCGCGATACGCATCTCTCAGGATTTTTCAGCTGTAAGTACCAAGTACCTATATGCGTATCTCTTCACCTTGTTACCGCCGATGCGCTCGCTTGTGTATAATATACACACACACAGACACAAATCACGCGCGTCATATTATCTTTAATTTACGCGATTCACGGGCGGCTCATACCAACGCTTTGTCACGCTTGTTGTTTTCCCGGGCATTTTTCAAGCTTATTAAAATTTGGAGCGCTCCCGTCGCGATAAGGATTTTCCGATTATGCCGCGTGCATTATTTGTTTACTCCCCTAGCAGCACTGTTCGATGACGCGCAAGCGGGAGACGAACGAAAAATGCGCGCGCGCGGGCGCTTCGTTATTGATTCGCTCATCTCGCGGTATAACGCATATTCGAGAGAATGAATGAATGAATAGATGTATCTATACGCGTGTTTGTGTTTTTTCATTAATTTATTAGTTGACGAGTGCTGCCCACTTGAGCAGACGAGTAGAGCGCGAGGAACAAATACCCGGCGGGTATTTTTAAACCACTTTTCGCGCGTCAAGAGTATATATAGCTCTGCAACAATTTTGTTTTGTTTCTGTGAAATAATGATCTATCTAGTAGAATCCTCATAGAAGTAATAAAAATCTTCACCATTTCTACGTATTATACGATACGCTAATGCCATCCGGCCGAATTTATTTACTTAAAATCTACAGCCAACTCCGCGGATATCTATATATGTGCATGTAAAACATGATTCATATATATAATAACTGTATATATACATTTTAACATACATCTGAAACGAACTATATATTATACTCGCACCTTCTTTGTTCTCAATTCGAGCAATATACTTTTCATCGCGCCTAACAAATTAAGAGAAACGCCGCACTATCCCCTCATCCTCCCTCTCGTTTTAAAAGCGATAAAAAATCGAACGGAGCGAGCGCGGTTTTATACACGCTGCCGCCGTAAAGTCGCGCCCGCGCGCGCGCACGACAAGTGCTGCACTTATTACGGGATTGCGCTGGCCGTAAAACCGCGAGAGCGCATCCGTATGTATATATACACGCCAGGGCTCTTTTCGTTATTCCTGCTAGTAAAGCGTTTTTCCCCCGAATTCGCGCACGCGAATAGATTGGATCGATTTCGAGAACGAGGATTTGCATATATCTAAAGTCGCTCGCTGTTAAGTACGATTGTATTCGGTTATATATACCTCACTCGGGTGAATTGGTAAACACAGCCCTCGCGCAGCTACTAAACATCACGCGGCGTTTGGTCGGCTACTTCTAAGACGTCGGGCAGGGACAAAGCTAGGTGTGAGAGATCGCGAGAAACGTAAACACACATGACTGCGCGCATTGATAACGACGGGTTTATGTTAAGCGTGAAGCGATGGCGAATGTGTATTATATAGGGCTCGGTGCGGAAAATTAAAAACAATAACCGGATTTATGAAGAGAGTTGAGTTGAGAATTGAGGCGTTACTGTATATAAGCGGCTGAAAAAAAAATCAAAACGCGATTGACATTTTTATATTATACATGCGGTATTGATAGCGCGTGTAAGGTCACGTGTTATCGTAGAGATAAACTGATAGGAGAGGTAAATATAAATGTAGTCGATTACCTCGCATATATATAATAACAGATAGATTTATTTTTATTACGTTTTTAACACGTTATAGAAAAACTTGGTACAAAATTCTATACAATTATACATTTGACGAAACATCGTCGCAGCTAATATATTATATTTCTCATAATTAATAAATTCAACGAACAAATTGTATCTAAAATATCAACGGAACGAAGTCAAGTGACACTCCGCCGCGTTTACATATAAATACCAATACGCAGAACTTCATTACTACTCATAACGAAATTCAGTCAAAATTTATGATAAAAATGCAGGTCCACGGGGGCGCGCTAATTCCTGGCTTTCTCTCAGCACATCGTCAGGGGGTCTGGGATTCGCGGTCCTGGCGTTCTTCGCCGAGATCCTGGGTTATGACATACGCGGTCAGTGGTAGGTGGGCTGGACATTCCTGCTCTGAAATATCGATTGAAGCGTGCGCTTGATTGCACCATATTTGGTATAGATTTTGGGGACAGGAGACAACAAAAAAAAATTCAGAAAAAAAAATTACCAGCTCCCACTATGATTTTATCCTGAACGCTCTGGCAAATAGAGCTGTCTTGATTTTTACCTTCTTGAAGAACGTCAGTCTTATTGCTCTCAGATTCGATGCGTCGGGTGGTAAGCCCGCTGCTGCTTTCGGTACCTCTGACACCTGATATTTTGTTATCAAAGTTATAATATAACAATATACTAATCGAGCTATAGATATGTATAATTTTAATTAGTCTCACCTTAAGGTCCGTTTTGTTTACGCTCGACGCTAATGCGCCTTTCGGAGTTTCATCCTGAGTCAAGTCAATCGTCTCCATCGGTAATTCCTGCTACCAATGAAAAATCGTAATCAATTATAACTAAAGCAAAATTATTAAATATTAAAATAACATGTAAATAAGGACAGATATACATGTCAAACCTTCGAAACAGTCTCACTGAGGCTCAGCGCGCAGGCTATCTGAAACATCTCGTCCTCCGAAAAAAGCCCTGCCCCCGTCGGTGCTTTCTATATACAAAAATCATGCAAATTACCTTATATGTATATATATATTTAAAAATTATTATACACTTACACTCGCGTCCGCTTGGCTGGCTGATATTGCCGTGCACAGGTCCAGTTGCTCCTGCAGCATATCGTTCTGGATCTACATGCGTCAAAGCACTATCTAATTAATTACCTATTATACTATAGCTATAGCTTCCGACTATAATAAGCCAAAAAGCTCTGACCTTGTTGACGAATTCACTGCGGCTCAGCGCGCATGCTATCTGCAGCTGGTCCTCCTCCTCCTCGTTGGCCTGCTCAGTTCCTATCAGCATCATCGATCTCTGCAAAAGTACGCATATAATCACAGTCCACGTAATATACAAAAGCAAAGATACATAATAGAATAATATTCGTACTGTGATGTCGGACGTTATGGAGTCGAACTCGCGCCTGCAGACGGGACAGCGAGTGTAGATGACCTCCTTCTTGGCGATGTACTCCTTGGCGCAGTTCTCGCATACGCACTTGTGGTTGCAGGGGACAAAGTGGTACACCGGACCCTCCTCCAGGCACACGACGCAGCACTGACTCTCGTCTACAACATAACACAATGATAACACGCAGCTATATTATTATGCTCGGAATTCGAGCTTTCTTTTTTTTTTTTTTAATATTTTTACTCACGTTTGTCGGCCATTGTTATGGTTGTAATTATTATACAACGTGAGCACGGGGATGTCAGTGGCGATGATGGGCGCAAGCGTCGCGCATTTTATCGTGCTGAAATTAAGGCACGTGTGTCACGATGTTAAGCGTGGACGAAGATGTTGCGATGATGCTCTGGCGCGTGGCGTGTTCATGACTTGACTGACCGCTCGGTTAGATACTTTATAAGTGGACACGATTGCTTTTGCATCTATTGTGTGAGCGTTATCTTTATACGAGTATTGCTCGGCTTATCTTAGTCACGAACTTTTCGGAGATGTGGACTGACAGTGTAAACAGCATTTTCTGCCGCAGCTGTGTTTATGTCAGTTGTAAATACTTGTATCTCGTTGGGCTACGTTAATGTTGAAGATTAATTATCTGATTGGTTTATTCAAAATTGAGAGTAATATATTTTATGTCGATTTGTTTATCTGAAATTCATAAACATGAAGGTTATTGTAAAATAATAGAATTAGTGTAATGATGAATGAAAATTAAAAAAATATCTGTTGACGGATAATGCAGTTTACGTATAGAGTCAACTATGTAGCCGCAAATATCGCTTCTCTTCTGGAATTTAACGATTAATTAGACTCGTGTTATTTTTGCAAAGCTATATAGATAGAGAATTTTCCTCTTCCGTTATCTAAAACTAAATCTAATATCCTTGACAGCAGAAGCAGATATTTAAAATTCCACCTACTATACCAAACAAACCATACGTACGCACGAGGAATAGCAGAATATACGGAGGTCGGACACCTTCGGTTCGGTGCACGTCAGGCATGTATGCACTCAGGCAGTACGAAATCGATAAAAATTCGGCAAACTTATATAGGAACGCGTGAATTATATTTTTAAAACAGTGTTGTGTACGAGTTAATTGTGTCGTTTTATATGTGTCTCATTTTGCGAAGTACAATTATTATTTTTTCCATAGCACTTTGGTATGCACTCTCGTGCACATGAGCCGCGACCGCAGGAAGTGATTTATCAAGCTATTGTCTGCTGCACACTCAAAGCGTTATCTTCACGACACTACCTATAGATATCGCTATAAGGTACGATTGTGCGCGTTGAATTTCAGTTGTGACTCAATCCGATATTTCATCATATTTATTTTTTAATTGACATTAGTAGAACTGAAAATTTTTTTATAGACTTACCTTCAACTATTTTTTTGTGCAAATATTTTATGCGATATGTAGAGAAAAACGAGGCAATTTTTTCAATATATTGTAGATAATGAAAATTTATAATATATCATAAATGAGTTGAAAATATTGATATCTTGTAGCATAAAATTCACATCTATTTTAATAAAATTATATTTTTCTTTTCTATGTACAAATCATTAGGAATAGTGAAAACTAAAAATATCGCAATCAAACCACAGACACTATATTACTATTATAATATAATTCGATTTTGCTTTATAATTAAATCAATATTCATATAATCAATTGACACCTAAAAGGAAAAAAAATAAACTCTTTTTGAAACAAAACTGATATATAGTTTAAATTTCGTATTCTGGTTTCAAAATAAGTGGTATTTTATCAATATTCTGCATTCAAACAAGTAAATCTATAAAAATAGCTAATGCAAAGTTTTTAAAATGGCAGGATTCACTCATTCAAAAGCTTAATAAGCAGTGAGAGCTGGAATCAGTTTTCTATCAAAATATTGGAAAAGCGTTTCTCGCAAGTATATCGTAGAGATAATAAAAGTTTGAAAAATTGCATCAATTTGGTAATCGCGAAATAAGATAATGACACATAATAATGTTTCCAGACGCATACACACATCAGACTATTTTTCATTCTTTTATTCTAATTTTAATATCATTCTTTTCATCTTTACAGTTTATTAATTTCACTTAAATCATTTACAAAAGTGGTGATAAGTTGCAGATGTTACGTGCAGCGATAGTGTCCTACAACATAGAAAACATACATAATAAAGCCAGCTGACAGGCCACATAAGAACCATAATATATCTTTCTTCAATCTCGTAACTCACCTGACTTGAGTTGCACCCGGGCATCGCGAATCGTCCAGGCGTTCGTCGCGTGCACCACGTCGAGCTTGACTCCGGATAGTGTGGCACCGCTGCATCTGAAGCGCGCAGTCACCTCGCCCTTGTGCTCTCCGGCGTAGCTAGAGTCGAGTTGGAACTTGGCCACGAGGACATTAGCACGCTGCTCGAGCCTGCTGATGCTCCAGGACACGTTATTGTCGGTGATCTCAGTCGCGACCGGGTAGCTGATGCTCAAACGCCACGTGCTCGGCACCTTCGCCAAGAGCTCGAGCCCCTCCGAGAATTGAGTTGGCGGGTGTACGGCTGATTCGTTCAGCTCGTAATGCAGCTAATGAATGATAATAATGAATGACGGTTGGGAAGAAGATTTTATAACTTGTTTTTGACAACAGCAACCAAAATACAAACCTTGAGCGAAAGCAACGTTGCTGACTCCTTGAACCACTGCGCGGACAGTCTAAGCGGACAGACGCTCGAGTCCCGAACGCTCGTGCGTATATCGTACTTGGCGATGGTGGCGCGGTAGAAGTCAGCGTGCGGCTCGGCCTTGTGCAGCTGGCGCAGGTGAGACACCAGCTCGCGCTGATGAACAACGAAGATTTTTCGGGTTGGGGTCTCCTGGAGCCTGCGGGCAAACAAAAAAGTGTGAAACACCAGATATTTCGAAATGTTGTATATTTATAAACTTAAACCTCACCGCGACTTACATCAATTGTACAATTATTTATAGTTTGGACTTTCAATGTCAGAATAATCTTTCTGTCCTTCCATATAGCCACGTATATAAGTCCTTATACTCACTCTCTCTTCAGCTGGACATTCCTCGCGCTCTTGCTACAATCGACGGCGGCAGCGTTGTTGAGCACGAATTTGAGCGAGCCGTCACCTGCGTCGCGTGGTAGGGCGCCGATTACGCTGGCCTGGAAGTAGAGCGACAGGTAGCCCCGGCGCTCGACGCGCGACACTTGCATCCTGTTGCCCTGGACGAAGAGCGTGTCGATGACCTCGGTGACGATCGCCGTCGCAGCTAGCAACGATGCTGGTTTCGGTGCGATGGGCCGTGTAATCGGTGCAGCTACTGCGGGGCTCGTGTTTCTCGTGGCCGCTAGAATGGGTGCATAGGCTGAATTGCAGAATATCTTCGGTATGATTCGAAGTTTTTCATATAGTTTTTCGTAAAGGTCATAAAGTTTACCGAATTTCTTACGCTTCAAGTTTATATGTATATATATGCGCGTAATTATAAGCGTATTTTATCAGGTACTAGCGAAGCACCATCAAATATAATTACAACATTATATATATAAGAAACTATGAAAAACATATAGTACTCCATCAAAGCCACACCCTCGCCCGATTCCAGGTGACCCTACAGCATATAATTATAATTACTCACGTCGTTGCGCACTATGCCCGCGACGGTTAATTGCTGGCCCAACCTTTCTGCTAGCCCCTGTAGCAGCTCTGGGCGCACTGGGCGCTGTCGGGCGCTGGGTGATCCTGGGTGGAAGCTTTTTCGATGTAATAATCCTGCGTGCTTGCGCACCGTATCCGGGCGTTGAGGATGCTTCGTAGCTGGGCGGTGGAGACGGCGGTGGGCTGGGATACCGATACCTGGGTGGCATAACGTCAGCGCTACTGGGCACGTATCTCCTATCCGATCGTATTGGCGGTGGTGCGGGACTGCTACCAGGATCGTCCTCTTCATCTTGCGACTCATTGGAGCCGCAGCAAATCAACGCTGAAATGTCGCGGATATTGACGTATGTAATATATAATGTTGGGATTGTTGGGTTCTTTATAGTCATAGGTACATAGAGTTGTGTAAAGTATACCTCTTTTTAGTCTCTGGGATAATGGACGAGTGGTCTCGCGCGCTCTTGTTTCTCTGGACATACTGATCTACGAGTCTGCTTACGCGCAAAAGAAAAAAAAAATGTTTTGTATCGTGGATGTGAAAATCGCACCGTTGATGCAATTATGGATAAGATATGCGCTGTACAACACGTTTACAATACAAGGTAGCTCTGAGATAATCTAAGATGATTATCTACAATAAAAATATTTATTTATTTTTATCAGTAAAAGTATTTAGATCCTAAAGGATTTCAAATGAAAAATTTAAAATATGACAATATTAGCCTATATATTTACAAATGTTATATTTCTTATACAGATAGAAATTAGAATAAAATTTAAAGCAAATTGTTACAATAGATTAAAAATTATTTGACGCACTTAGTTTCATGTGGATTAGAAAAAAAAAATAGTTACTTTAGGTAATATTAACATAACATGCCACGTGTTTAACATGCAGCAATTCCTGTGCAACAATAAGCTGATCGATGCGTATAGACAAAACCGCACTATTCCATTGTAGGTTATTCTAATTAACTGTAAAAAGATTTTTTACTCGCGGAATCTAAATAATAAATCGCATTTGTGGATAAAAACAAGGCGAAGATCCACAATAAACTTTCAACACTATATAATTGTTACTTCGATACTAAATTCTACTGCAACTTTCAGTTTTGACACCTGTTGTTTCATATGCGCAACTCAGAAACTTTAGTATACTGTGCAAGATACTGTCTACTGAGAAGACTATAGTGTTGTAGACAAGATGCACTTGAATACAACAAAGATAACAAAATGACTCAAGAAACTATTTTGTTGGGAAAGAAATTATTTTCGTATAAAATTATATGTTTATTTAAATTTTCTTTAAATTTACAATTATTAAGCAGCTTACATATGCACAATTAAAGTGCGCAGCAGAATCCCTCGTCGAAGTAAAATGTACGTAAAAACTATTCTTTCAAATGAATTAATTAATAACTTGCACCAATAATCCATATCAACTATAGTCGTTAATATTGATAAATTATCGAGTACTGTAGTAAGGTATCCACAGTGTATACTTCATAACTGCGCATTGGTAAGCAATTAAACGTCTTGATTGCTGTCAAAACACTGCACTTACTGTAGATTTTCTGGAATAACGATATTTCTCCAACACATACCTATATGTATTTGATAAGATAACTGTTTTTAAAAAGATATGCAATTAATAATATGGATAGTAAATTTCAATTGTACAAAACAAAAATTATATCCAGTATCTACATAGAATTCATTTATTTTACAGGTTAAAAGTAACTGGAAATTTTACAAGAGCGAGTATATAAATATTAAACTCTAAAGTGACAGAGTCACGCCTTTAAAGTTTCAATAAAGTAAGATTTCAATAATACCATAATACAAATCGTAAAATAAAACATTAACAAATCTCGAGAAATGGAAAAAAAACTATGTGAATGTGACTACGCAAATTTTACTGCTATAGTAACTTATAATAAAATCATGTTTCGCTTTTTTCATTCGTTAAATGCAAAAACACTCCTAAATCTCTCTAGTCGAAGCTAATCAGCTCAGCGGTCTCCGGAGATTTTCTCTCCTCCTCAGCCTTAGGAACTGGCATGGGTTGCGGCTGCTGCTGCTGCTGTTGTTGTTGTTGTTGCTGCTGCTGTTGTAGCTGTTGCCGCTGCTGTTGCATTTGCTGCTGCTGCTGTAGATGCTGTTGCATGATATGTGCCGGATAGACTTTTGGCATACCCGGCATCTGCTGTGATTCTTGCATCGGACCGTTGCTTGTCATTACCATCTGGCCAGGACCTAAACCATCAAAACACAAAATCAAAATAAATCCACTATCTATAAACTATCTCAATTATTAATGAATCGTTGGGCAGAAAAGACCCACCTGGCATACCATCACTAGGCATGTTTATGCCTACACCAAGCGGATGCGGCTGACCTGACATTTGTCCGGGCATCTGCATCTGCCTCGCCATACCGGGCGGCACAACTTGCTGTCCGATCATGATCTGCTGTCGCTGCATCATCTGCTGACCGTTCTGCTGTATCATGTGTGGCTGCTCGCCGTGCTGCGGCGGTCTTGGCTGCTGCTGTTGTGAGGGCGACTGCTGCTGTGGCTGCGACTGCTGTATAATCTGGCCGTTCTGTATCATCTGCATCGGGGATCCCTGTTGCGGCATACCTGGCGGCAGCATGCCCGCCGGCTGGCCGCTTAGGTGAGGCGGTAGCATGCCCTGAGGTTGTCCCGCCATATGGCCAGGTAATCCTGTGGGAGGGCCAGAGGTGGAAGGAATGTGTCCGGGGAGACCGCCGCTACCGGGCTGCTGCTCTGACGTAGGAGGAATGTGTGCCGGAAGCCCGCCCGGCTGGCCTGCACTAGGAATGTGACCGCCCGGCCCGGTCGCAGGAATGTTCGGATTAGGCGGACCCTGCATAGGCTGCTGCTGACCGCCTGAGCCTGGCATTGACGGCATCTGCTGTGAAAGTAATGAGATTCATGTGAATTAATCTATGAAAATGAAGAGAAGAAGAAAATAGAAGAATGTGTTTGAGAATGATACACACTACCATTCCAGCGCCCGATACTGTGACTCGACCGAGGCTCTCCTGATTTTGATTGGGCTGACCGTCGACCTTGGGCGACTTGCCATCTTGCACCGCCGACGGGTCCATCAGCTGTTGTTGATGAGGATGCTGCATCATGTAACCTGCCGGTACCGGATACGTGCCTGTGGCGCCAGGCGGGTAGGCGTATATAGTCTGCGCCTGGTTCGCCGCCGCCAAGGGACTGTAACTCGCCTCGGGACCCGCGTACTGCACTTGGCGCACCGGCGAGCCCTGACCGGGCGGACCCATGTAGCCGGCTACTGATGGATAACCACCTGTTGAGTTCACGAAAATGGTAATGTAAAGTTTATGCGGGATCGTACGAAATATGGGAGTAATTGTATCGATGTGTTGTACCCATTTTGTATTGCTGCTTCTGTTGTTCCTGACGCATTTGCATCTCGCGCTCTTGCTCCTGGATCCTACTCAATGCCAGTTGTCGCTGATATTGCAAATACTCCTGCTTCTTCTTACGCATGATTTCCAATTTCTGAGCCATTTGCATTTGCTTCTTTCTCTCAGCTTCTTGCTTCTCTCGCAACAATGCCAGACGATGCTCTTCGCGCAAAGCGTCTAAAGCACCTCGGGCGTCCTTTATTTGCGTCAATTTGTCCTGCAGACCCTCGAAGTACACTCTTTTGTCCTCCTGATCTTGAATGTATCGGAGAAGCCTACAAAAGGATAATTTTATTTTAATATCCAACAAATTGTTGAAATGTATTTTAATGTTTGAGGTAATTACCTTGAATGAAGAGCAGTTATATTCATGAACAAAGTTTGAACTGAGCTGTCGCATGCGATAGATCGGCCTCTAGACGAATCGCTTTTCATTCTATTTACAAAAATTTCAACTTGTGATCTCAAATTGTCAACAAAGTTTTTCATCTCAGGATCTACTTCTCCATTTTGTTGTTTAACAGCAATGACTTTCTGTGGCATTGGGCTGCTTATATTTGGAGCTGAAGGGCTTGTTACATTCAGTCTTGCTGTTTGTTGTTCTAAAGCAGACTGTCGCTGTTCCCAGTATTGACGATTTAAATACTTTGCAAGTTCTGGATCAACTTCTTCTTCTTCTTGAATTTTAGATGGGCTTGGACTCTATAAAATGAATAATATATAAAAAATTTCATTAATTATTTATTAAAGTTTTTAGTGCAATGTTTTAAGATCTAAATTTTATTACTTACAGGAGATGGTGGTGGGGAATAATGCACTTTTGTAAATGCACTGGAATTTGAAAAAGCTGTTGAGTTTGACATTATTGCACTTGTAACTCGCTTCTTTTCTTTTTCCTTATGTTCAGCTTCACTTTGACTTAATGCCAATGCAATTTGCAGCTCTTCTTCCTCTCGCAATTCTTCATCAGTTTTTCTTGGTGGCACCTATTTTCATATTATAAATAATTTTATTGATTAGTATCGCTATATTAAAATGTATTATAAATTATTTTGTTTTAATATACCTGTTGCTGTTGAGCCAGAGAACTACTGAGATACACTGCAGGGAGATCAGTTTCTTTTGTTTTTGGTACAGTTGGCCTAAAAATTAATATTACCAATTGTTATATGAAATATAAAGAAAATAAAAATTTAATATATAGAAGTTTTTTTTTTTTGATAACATACTTGTTCACCTGATCATAACAAGTATTGCACACACGAACTTCTTTTTCAATACCATATTTAGGTATAGTAGAAACTTTTCCTGAACACTGATGGCAGAATACTTGTCCACAGGCTCTACAGTGATGTTTTCGTGTAAAAGTACTAAAGTCTGTTCTGCAGCGATGACACTTGTCACCATCCACCCATTCTGGTGCAATATCAGCAGTAAACATTGCATCACTTTCTTGCAAAGCTGGGAAGTCAAAGTTTTCAGCCTTCATTATTCTCATTGCATCCTTAAAAAAATTTGACATTTTAGAAAATACCTTATGTAATTCAATTTAATAATTACATGTATCAATGCAAAATACCAAATCAACATTACAAATCACTGCTATAAAACTAACCTGCACAGCCCTATACTTTGACGAATCTCTAAAAGCGTATGCCCATGCTTGAATAAGTTCCAATATCTTATTTCTCACTGATTCCTGCTGTGATGTTTTTGCTATTTCTTTCAGTTGTTCCATATACTGCTTAGTACAGACTTCATCATGAATCAAAGCTCCACAATTTTTAACACACGATTCAAGGACCTAAATATAATTACAAATTATGCATTTTATTTTGATTATAAAAATTCATTAGAAAAGATAAATCAATAGCTTACCAATAAACCAAAGCCAGCCGTATGTGGATTTTCGTGAGTGATTTTTTTATTTATAGCAGCTAATGCATTTTTTGGCCTAAAGAAGAAGATAATTTTTTAAGAAGTTTTTACAAATTATTTTTCATTAATTCCAAATATTTTGCTTATGAATTGTTTGAATATTCAAGAATTATTATAACCTATGCTATTTTTCTAAAAGAGAAAGTAATACAAGAAATAAATTAAAGTGCTGCTCATGTTTACTAATTCAAACGATAAACGACTTTATCAAACTTGAATTAACACAATGTTATCATTATTCAGATATAACGCAGGCCTATATTTACTGATATATTCTAGAATAAAGTATTTAATGTAGGCTTGATTTTTTATTTAATTAAACGAAGTTACTACGTACTAACGGTATCTGAATAATCAAAACTCTCTTAAAATAAACAATAAACAACACCAAATACATATAAGTTAACAGAAGATAATCGAATCAGTTATCACTGTTCCGCGGAATCGACGAAAAATACAACAATAACAAAGACAAGATTTCGAGGTTAAGAAGCAGGCGAAGCCTGCTTCGTTGAAAAACCATCACCATCCCATCACCATCATCATAAAAATCATCACTCACGTAACGTCTGCCTGGCGTATCAGGTCACAGATGCTCAGGATCGTCGGCCAGTCAGGCTCAAGGTTGTAATTGTTCGTTGCTTTGTCTACGAAAAAAAGAAGATGGAAAAAAAGTAATGATTACGATGCTACGTACAGCTCTCGTCGTCCAAACAATGTTATAAGAACAAGACTAACCGAGCAGCTTGTGAAAAGTACTGCTCAAGCCGATGCCGAGAGGCATTTTTCAAGGGCGCGCGTGGACTCGGACGAAGGGACACGACGACGACGGCGACGACGTTTTCGTCGTGGATTTGTATGCCTCTGTGGAAGTTCGGGCAGCGATTACGTCCCGTGAGTCACTCCTTGCTCGCTCACTCTCTTGCGCGCACGCACGTCATACGATTTCTCGCGCACTGACAACTAGTAACTACTGCACTCTGCACTCTGCAGTCGCAGCAACTGACGTGTGTTTTGTGCATCGTTGTCTACTGCACCATCTATAAGGCAGAGCTCGTTTTTATCGGCCGAGTAGCAAGATATTAAAGATGTTGATTTGATTGAGAAAATGCACGAAAGTATATAATACCTAACTTATCATTCATCTGTGGTTATCATAGTCATATTTTTTGTTTATGAATGTCATGACTTTTTTTTTGTTGAAGTATTTTTTTGTTAAGGTTTTTGAAAATGAAATATAGTTATACATTTTTATAGTAAGAAAGCACACCATTGTTTTGATTTTAAATTTTATTATAAATGTTTTAATTGCATTGCAGTAACATATTAATGACTAATAAAATTTTACGCAATTTGAAAAATATATATTATAATCTCAACATTTATAAAATATAGTTTAGTATAGAATAAGATTCAATTGTTATTGTTATTCAATAGCATCAGTCATCCTACTTAGTCGGATAGTATTTCAACATATTCTTTTTGACATATAAGACATTTATCTAAAGGAAAACTAAGAGAACAGTCATAACAAATGCAGCTATGATTACATGGCACAAATTTTCTTGTAGTTTTGATGTCAAAACAAACCAGACAAGTATTTGTAACCTTCTTACTTCTATGGCAGTCTAAAAAATAAATATCTTTCTTAATAAATTGAAAATACTTATTTAAAAATTAAATAAACATAATTACTGGAATCTTTTTCCGAATTTGCCATTTCATCCAAACTTAACTGCTTAGCTAAAAGTAACTGTAAATCATTCTCTTCAAATATTGGCATTGACTACAGGTAAAATATCATAGATGAATAAATATACTATATTATATAGATAGATATAATATTATTATATTATTCTATACTTACAGAGAAATTTTGTTCTTCTGCTTCTATAAAACTTAAATTGATAGCTTCTTGTAGATCAGCCTCATCTTTTGTAGTATCCTACATTTGGAAATATTACATAAATTAATAATCAAATTTCAAAAAAATATGTAAAGTGGATGAAAAACAAACCATAGTTCGTGAGCTATGAAGAGCATGAGCTTCTTCTAAATTATTTTTTTTACTTTTATTTACGTTTAAAGAATCATCACGAGAATCCACCTGAAGTAATTAAATATAAATTCACATTAGTAAATAGCAATCAAAAAACTCAATATAAAAATTTATATTACAAATGATCCACTTTGATGTCGACTCAGCAAAAGTGCTCTTTGCAAGTCTTTTTGAAATTTTTCTTCTTCATTCTCAGTCTTAGATTTTATAGGTACATTCTGCAAAAAATAAATAAAATTTGAACCCATTAATAGCTACATTTATATTCCACTATTATTATGGTATTTGAAATAAGTATTATTTCTTTATGTACCTTATCTCCATCTACTGCAAAATCTAAGCTATTGAATATGAAATGATACCATAATTTTAAAATACAAATTCAAAGAATATGTCGAAATTAATATAGAAATTAAATTAGGATTTACCAATTGTTTGAATGTGTTTTATAATATTCTTCTTTTTTTGATACCCTGTAATCAGTAAGAGAATGTTTAAGTAGTTCCCTACTTTCCTTTACTTTTCTCATGTCTTTAGTTAATTGCTTTGGTATGACAATATTTTCTTCTTGTCTATTCTTATTTTTATAGCTACGAATTAATGATAATTTAATAAACTTATTGAAAAATGATTAAAAAATTTCATTTTAAACCCATTACCTTTCACAATCTTCACAACCACTTTTCAGGCATTGTTTCATTTCTAAACAAGGATTATCACAGTTCTTTCTAAAATTATCATGTTTTGCAGCACGAATCTCTTTTACATCTGCATTCAGTTTTAATAGTTCAGTTAATAGTTGTGCCTTTTGTTTTCCTAATTCTTTTGGTAACTTGTATTTTTGTTTCCACTCTTCTTCCTGTTAGTGAAAGTAATGTTAGAGATTAAAACATTTAAATAAATATTATTACATTATATTCAATATTGAATATTAAAATATATACCTTTGACCCTGAGCTATTAATTTTACAATTATTGAATTTTTGTTTTCTAAAAACAAGAGGAAATATTTTTATCAAAATTAATAGTAAGTTATGAATTAAAATAAATATATTTTGTAAAAATTGATACTCACATATCTTCTTTGTCAGAAAATACATCTTCTTCATCAGAAGATGTAGGCAATTTTAATTTCTTTCTATGTAATTTGTATTCTTGTTTTGCCTTATCTTGCCGTGCTTTTAACTGGCGTTTGAATTCCATGTTTCTTTCGTCTAATTCTTCATCAGTACATATATTAAAGTCACTTTCAATACAGTTATTACTGACTTTCATCATTTCTTTATCAGCTACTAAATTTTGGCAGGTTGCAAATGGATTATTTCCATTATTCTAATAGAATAAATTGGTGTTAGTTAATGATAAACAAAATTAATTTTTTTAAGTATAGCATTGAACTTACGTCTTTCAACTTTTCAGTCTTTAAGGTTCTACAATTTTTTTTAGAATTACTCCCATTCAATTCCTCTAAAAGTACCTAAAAAAAAAAACAAATATTTTAGTTTATATAATATTTTCAGTAAAATTATATTTTTATCAAAACATGTTGATAACTATTTACTTGAACAGCACAATAATTTGGAAGATATTTAAATTTGTCTGCCCAGTCTTCCAACATTGTTAT